>PVHX01002207.1:0-168232 GCA_004024805.1 Geosciurus inauris
TAAAGAAACTGTGGTACATATACACAATGGAATATTATTCAGCAATAAGAGAGAATAAAATTATGGCATTTGTAGGCAAATGGATGGAATTGGAGAACATTATGCTTAGTGAAGTAAGCCAATCCCAAAAAACCAAATGCCGAATGTTCTCTCTGATTAGTGGATAAGAATACATAAGGGGGGGTGGGAACGGGAAACACAGGAGAAATGCAGGAACGCTAGACGTGGTTGGGGGAGGTGGGAGGAAGGAAAGGGGAATGGGCATGGTAATGATGGTTATTTGAGATGGTCATTACTACCCCTGGCACATCTATGAAGACTCTAATGGTGTGACTTTATCTGGTTTGCAATCAGAGAAATGGAAAAACTGAGCTCTGGTTATGTACTATGACCTGAAATGCATTTAAATAAAATAACTAAATTAAAAAAAAAATATGCATTCATTGCCATCAAAATTTACTCCGCAAAGAATAAAATTTATCTCAAGAGAAGAAAATATTATATGCTTGGTAATGAAAGAATGAAGGATTTTAATTAACTTATATATTGGTGAGAGATGTGATGTTAAGATTTTATCAGTTTTGACCCCCAAAACTATAAAATGAACTCGTTAAAATTCTCACAATTCCTCATTCAGTCATTCCTATTCTCATTGGAGAAACACATAAAAAGTGAATATCTGAAGGTCACCATTGAGCTAACTAGTAGACTTTCAGTATTTCTCCCATCTTCTCTGTGTATACAAACCTGTTTGGATAAGGAAAATGATATTTGCCTTTGATACTATATATTAAAGGTATTTAGAGAAAGCAAATTACTGTTGGTGGAAAATAAAGTGACACTACCCAACCACTTATATTCACCCTGTTCTTTGCTTTCAATAGCATCTTTGAAGTTTTAAAAGATTAGTACTAGAAATGCTATGAAGGTCATATAAAATAATAAATGTGAATACATTTTGTAAACATTTTGAAGATCTATATGAATATAACAGTATAATCCTTGTATGTAGTATGCACTAAACCAAAATGCATATATTCATAAAATGGGATCATAGCACACAAACTGTGAGCTCATTGGGAAGTTGTTACAAAGGGAAAAAGTTCTAGGAACTTGCCAACAACACACACACACAATCATATATTCTCTAGACAGGATTACTGAGGACATGAGGGGAATAGTCACTTATATGTAGAAGAGATAGCAATTTCTCATGCTGTGATTTTCTTCTACTTCTTGCTTTTAGGAGAGCCACCACAATTGCTATGCCTAGGGATCATTTTTTGTAGCCTCTTTTTTGCAGCCAAGTAAGGCTCTTAGGCTAAATTTTGTCCAGTGGGCTATACATTGAAAAGTTACATTAATGTGTTTAAAATAAATGTTGTCCTATTCTTCCATCTTTCCCTCCTCCTGTTAGTTGAAATGTAGAAGACACTGGAACTAAAGCAAACATCCTGGGCCACGAGGATAGATCTGCATGCTGTGGGAAGTGGAGCACAAAGACAACAGGTATCTAGGTTCCTAATACACAAACAACAACTCTAGATGGCCTACCTAAAAGAGAAATAAACTTCTTTATTTTGGGCCTTCAATTACTCACAGGGAAATCTCATCTTGATACTTCCTCTCTCTCTCTCTTTCTCCCTCCCTCCCTACTTCCCTTTCTATTTTCTGAATATCTACATATACACACATACATATATATAAACCCACATATATACTGTATATTTATATGTATATGCCCAACTTCATAAATGCAAGCATAAATGTATATAAATACTTATAGATATACATGCATTAACATTTGCATAGATTTAATTTGAAAAAAAAGTACAGCAGGGAAATAGAACAGATACTTTACACATGGAATGATCCAAAGGACTATAGTATTACCCTCTCCAACATAATCTCTACCTTGTCAATAAAATAGTTATCATAAATTATAATTCTAAATCCAATCTTATCAGATCCCATAAAGCCTCAGTGGTTTCTATTTCATTCATAACGAAGTCCAAGTAGTGAAGCAGGCATGCAAGGCATTCCTAAGGGAGCTCCTGGATTCCTCTCCTGCATGCATCTTGTACTCCAGCCTCACCTGCCTCTGTGCCTTCACAGAGACAAAAGCCATTCTCTTCCACTTGGAATTACTCACTCCAGCTCCTACTATCTACCTAGCAGATGACTGACTATCCTTTGAAATTCAGCTCAAATCTTACTTGTCCAGTTGTCTTTCCATGACAGTTCCACATTCTTTTTCGTGTTGCCCTTGCTGGATCAATTCCTCATGCTCCCTTATGATTTCATGCTTTTATGTAATCCTCTGACAAAACTTTAAGTACCTTCTGAATAGCAGGTACTACCTATCTCTATTATAACCAATACAATACTGACACTGATTTTTAAAAATGTTATCCCATACTAGAAAACATAGTATGTTCTTTAATTCCTTTAATTCTTAATGCCCTGTACAGATGTTCAACAATCGACTACATAGATTGGTATTAGGAGTTTACCCTACTCCCTGTTCAACTGCAGACCCACCAAGCACTATATTGTCATAATTTCTTGACTGGATTTACCTTTCTGTCTCCACTTATATGGCCTCTATTTAGATAGCAGCATCTAGAGACAAAAGTATCTTAAATGTCAAAATCCAAATGCTATCTTTCTCATTCAGAAAAGAAAAAAAAAAAACTTTTCCCACTGTCTTTCTACTAAACTTGCACTTACATACTCATCCAGTCCCTTGGTGCCACACTTTTCTACAGCTAACAAATCCCTGCCTATTTTATTTAATTTCCTATACAACTGATTGGACCTCCTGCCAATCACTTCAGTTGCTCTCAGTTGTGCTATTAAGTCCTCATTCCTTTTATCTTCATGTTGTGTCACCCCTACTCAAACAGTCATTACATCTGGCTGAATTAATTATCTGTTAACAATGCCATGTGCCAATGTGAAAAGAAAAGAGAGTCTGTGACAGAGCTGTGTATGTTTTTGACAGGCATCAAAACTAAAGTAGGTAATTGTTCGAAAGATATGCAATGACATTACCCTTAGTAAACACCATGAAATTTGGTCCCTCGAATTGGAAGTAATGTCAGTCTTACATTTCCAGAATTGCACCAAAGATTCTCAACTGCTGTAAGTTATAATGTTATTTTTATCTTTGGCCAGTAGGGCCAGAGACCCATCTAATTCTTTCTCAGTCTCTGAAGCATATTACCACAGCAATTCTGGATAAATCATTTTGAAACTTGCCTGAGAAGGCCTCTCTCTAAAGGGGAAAAACAAAATGAATAATCACCTGTGCCTAACCACTATGTTCTGAGGTTAAGTTGTCTGAAAAAGTCTTTTAAAGATGCTGAGAACTAAAAATGATTCTGAATGAGCAACCTATTTTTATTTCAAAGGCTTTGAAAGAAAAATTCATCATCACATGCTGTTGGGAAAATAGCACAATTGTTTTTATTTCCCTTGCCTTCTAGTTTCTTTTTAGGGTTGTACTTTTCCTTTATAGCCAATAGGTGTTTGTGCTGCAATAAGTGTAATGATTTAGTAAACACCTAATTCATCATTTCTGGTTGCTGGATACCAAGGTTATAGCAATTGTTTGTCCCATAAGTACAGTTAGAAAATTTCAATTCTTTGGTGCTATATTCTCTTTGATTATTGGAAAAGCAATTGATTTGCTTTCCAGTTAGACATCTTGATATATCCTCCTACTGTGGTCCATTCTCTATTTTAGAATAACCAATTCTTCTAAGACATATTGAGGACAAGAAGATTGGGGAGAACTATAGTCAGTACAAAAGGGCTATTTAAGAGAGAGTAAGAAAATCCCTCCCCCAGACACCGTAGCACAGGCCCGTAATCCTAGCAGCTCAACTCAGTGAGACCCTGTCTCTAAATAAAATACAAAATAGAGTTGAGGATGTGGCCCAGTGTGCAAGTATCCCTGAGTTCAATCCCCAGCAACCCCGCCCCCCAAAAAGAAAAAAAGAAATCCCTCCTTAAAGGCAAATATAGAAGACAACAGCCCAATTTTGAATTTTAAGAAAACCCTGCAAAATTGTCCATCAGATTGCAATAAATTATTTTCAGTTCACTGTTATCTCTTCTTGACATGATAAATACATATTAAATAAAAACTAGGTCCCATCAATGTCTTTTCCATTGTCATGCCTCTAGGTTTATATTTTCTATCCTTCCTTCTTCTTGATAATTCAAGTTACTTAAGCATATTCCCAAGGATAAAATGGACTTATCTCATGGCCCTCAGAACATAATTACATTGTAAATTTACTGGAAAATTGGACATAGTATTTTTAGTCTCTTCATTTCTTAGTTTCTCCAAGATGAGCTTTTATATATTAAAAAAGACCCCCAAAATCATGGAGATGAAAAGCATGAAGGACAAATCAGACAAAAAGTCAAATGACAGAAAACAAATGACTTCACCATATGAACAGATTCTCATAAACTTCTGAAGACACAGAGAATCTTGCCTTTCTCATCTTAGATGTGCCCAAATGCAGCCCCTCAAGTTTCAAGCATTCCAAAACCTATTGCCCCTGTCTCACGGCTCACTTCTACAGCCAGGAAAAAGCCAGTTCTAACACATTTATTACAGGACCGTTGAAATTTGAAGAATTTTAGAGCAAAGATGAAACATATGATTTTATTTTACCCAAGTGCTAAAATTGTTGGGGTTTTTTATTATTTTAAAATCTCCTCAGATGTCTGAAAAACTATTATGTGTCTTGGCTGCTTCACCTCCTGCTGTCGGATAAAGTTCCAGTTATTCACCATATCCACAAATGACAGCTGTACTCATAGTTTTTCATACTTGCCGAAAACTGTCTAAAGGAACAGAAGGCTTTATTGCAACCATAGCTCCTTCAAGTATGACAAAGCATATTAACTTTTGGCAATGTGCAAATAACTACCTTTTAAAGGGTTTTTAGTGCTGATTTTTATTTATAATAGAAAGTTACTGAAAAATAAAAGCTTGTGAAAACTTCCATACTTAGAGCACATCTTATATAAATAAAAACCTCTTAGCCTCTCTGACCCTAACTTTGCTAAAATCATGCAACTCCAATTATATTCCAATGCTGTTTACTTTATATAGTGTACTCTAGTATCAATCTAATTCATTAACTTCATTTGCCCCAGGCTGCCTCTTCTGATTTTAATCATCCCCAATTAAGTAATAAAAATTTGATCTTCAGTCTCCTTAAATCTACCACTGATATATATATATATATACACACATACATATATATATATAAAATCTTTAATGCCAAAATCTTCAAATTTATTATCTACAACAAATGAATTAAAACTCATTAAAACCCAACTCTCCACTAAATGTTTCTCTAGTCTTAAATGCATTTGTGACTGCATAACCAGCAGCCTGTGCTATCTAAATTGAGTGACTGCTCTTTTATTTTGATTCTTCATATCACTAGCTGGAAAAACACTGAGATGACACAAGTAATGCAGCCATTCTTGTCCTGCTGATGAGCTCCAGAGTGTGGCTGTGGCTCCCAACTCCTCTCCACTCCTTCCCCCCGAAGTTTTACTTCTCTGGAAGGCTCAGAGGACAGCCGTATTACATTACTACTCATTCTTTGGCAAGTTTAAGATTCTAATATCCCCTTGTAGGGTATGGATCGTGACTCTCACCTCCCACACGTTCCCATTGTATTTCTTGCTGGCCATAGAATAGCTCCAGTTGGATATTACACTATCCAATCATTTTTTGACATGAAATTTCATCTAGCTGACTCACTCCGAACCACCTCTGTAAAAATACAACTGCAATTTTTACAGATCTTTATGCAGCATAAACATTCATGAAATCTCATTTAAACAACAGTAGATCTCCAGTCAAGTTGATTCTTTTAGAGAAACCACAAAAGTTCCATTCTGTGGCAATGATGACAAAATATAAAAGAGAATATTATAACCTTGTAACTCATTAAGGAACATCTGGGTGGTTTCTAGGTTTGCAAAATGAATGAAGCTATTAGAAACTTTACAAATCTTTTTATGAACACTGCAGTTATTTCCTTTGGAAAATAATATGCCCAGTAATGAAATTGTAAGGTCATAGGGTAGGTGTATGTTTAGTATTGCTAGTGACTGCCAGTTGTGCAAAATGGTTGGACCAATCACATTTCCGCCAGAAAAATATGAGAGTTCTGCTTTCCCTTCATCCTGCTGACCTCCAGCATTGTCAGTCATAATGGGAGCTGCCATTGTATCATGATAAAATACTGTGATTTTTTAATCTATATTTTCTTGATGACAACAATATTAAGCATCTTTTTCTGCACTTTTTACTCATTTATAAAAAAGTCTGATCAATACTTTGCCCATATTTCAACTGGGTTGTCTTTTTATTGTGTTGTAAGAATCTTTTAGAACATTTTTAGTTGTAGATAGACACAATACCTTTATTTTATTTATTTATTTTTATGTGGTGCTGAGGATTGAACCCAGTGCCTACAATGCCAGGCAAGTGCTCTACCAATGAGCTACAGCCCCAACCCCATGAATTCTTAAGATACTCTAGACACAAGTCCTTTGTCAAATGTATGTACTTTGAATATTTACTCACTGTCTATGGATGGCCTTTTTACTTTCTGTCTGATGAGGCAAACAGTTTTTAATTTTGATGAAATTCAATTTTTAGTTTTTAAATTATTAGGGTTTGTTATACCTTCTTAAGGTCATGACTCCCAAGGTCATGTTTTGTGATTCGTTCTAGAAGCTTTGTAAGCTTTACTTTAATATTTCTATAACTAATCTCAAATTAATTTTTGTTTGTATATGAGACTGGTCAAGGTTCATGCTTTTCAATATACACATCCAGATACAGTAACACTAATGAGAAGTTCTACTCCTTATTAAATAACTTTGGTGCCTTTATCAAAAAGCAAATATATGTTTGGGCTTATTTTTGAGGTTTCTGTTCTATTGCACTGATGTATCTATTACTTTTTATGCCAGAATCACACTGTGGTAATTATTGCTGCTTTACAATAGGCCTTGAGTCTAGTATGTTCTCCACCTTTGTTCTTTCTCTTTAAAACTATCAAGGCTGCTCTAAGCATTTTGAGTTTTCACATAAATTTTAGAATCAGCAGCATCTACAAAAAGGCATCTAGACTCTAATTGGGATGCACTAAACTATAACATGAGGAGAAACAGAGTAGTTTAAAATTCATGAACATGGTATACATCACCATTTATTCAAGTCCTTTCTCAATTTCTCTTAGGAAATTTTGTGGTTTTGATTATGAAATACTTGAGCATCTTCTATTAAATTTTTTCTAGGTATTTGTAATTTGAGGTCATTTCCTAGGTAAATATTTGATGCCATTTGGTGTTTTAAAAATTATTTATTATTGTTAATTTATTGCATATTAAAATGATTTTTTCATAGCATATAGACTCCTCTGTGGTGATACAGTAAAAACATTGACAAATTTAAGGTTACTTACCCCTGACTAATGACATTTCTCATTTTCAGGTTTTATACTCTGATATTTTGAACATCTAATGTTTTTGCAGTCAGATCTTAATGGAAATTTAATAATTATTTCTTCATTTTGGTACTGACAAATATACACTGAATTTATGGCAGACTTCCTTTTCTTTTTTAATATGAATTTACTATCCCAGTGATTGTTCAATGCTCTACTCCAAAAATCTTTACTTCCTTCTAATCTTTACTTCCTTTGTTCTAACAACTTATAACAGGTTAGTTAGTACCAGAGTTTCTAGTTAGTTTATCAGAGTTTCTAAGTTTATTTGATGCCTTTCCTCCAGTAGAAGATGTTTACAAAATTAACTGCATATTTTCCACTTTAAATAAATAATATTCAAAAATTCATTTATTTCCCTCCTCTGGTAATGAACGCTTTTCAAAAGGGTCTTTGAAGATGTCTTCCAGTAAAGTATCTTCAAAAATCACTGCAAAATACACTGAAGTATAGTGGTAATTTTTCAGTCAAAATTAACAAATAGAAACTATTGGAGCTGAAAAGAAACTTAAATTCATTAACTTTTAGTAAGCCCATTATTTCATATACAAGATGATTATTAAGAGCTTTCCCAATATTGGAAATATGATTCCTAAAAATAATTATTAAATAAAAATGATTGTATTTAGTCATCAACCCATTATTTGAATTTAGAGAACAGTAAAGTAGGGTGGCTATGTTTCTTTACAAAGAAATTTTTAACAATAACAAAAAGTATCCTGCAAAGAAAGATGCTCACTTATCAAATTCTTCTTTTCAGAAAATATCAGAAAGAAAATTAAAGGGTGTTTTACAGTGACTTGTATTTTTTGACATTTCATGTATAAAACCAAAATCAGATAAATAATATTACAAGATTATTCTTGAATATCTCTCTCTGTTGCCCTAGGGAAATAGCATCACACATATAACATACTTTTATATTAAGCCATGAAGGACTTTGACAATGCCAAATGCCACAGATTTTTTTGTAATCCATGAATCAAAAGAATCTTGGTTACAAGCATTTGGCTGAACTTAAAATGTACAAAATTTCACAAAGTAAAAAAGTATTTGGTATTTGAAAAAAAAGAAAAGTTTTTGTTAATATTTGAAGAAAGAAATAATCCAATGAATAATTGTCACACAATATCTTAAGTCAAATATAAATAATAATTGTATTGAAATACAAGATTGTTCATTACAACATGAAATTACTTTAAAAATGTTATGGTGGTCAATTCCAGTTTCTAAAGTCACTTCCTTCCTAACAAGTAAAAAGTGCAGGAAGAAAACACAGAAAAATAAATAACTCTTCTTAGATCCGTAAGAATCACTTTGAATAGTGAAAAGTACTACCCCCAAAACTAGAAATAAAATAGGCTGATGTGAACATTCACAATTTCTTAGAGCAGAAACCCAGAAACAGACACCTCCTTGGTAACAAGTACCAGGGATCAAGAACAGTAATTGACAAATTGCTGGAGGCTCATTGTGGAAGTCTGAGAAGTCAAAAAAAAAAAACTCCAGACATGCAAGGTCTATAACCCTAGCAACTATAACCCTATAACCCTAGCAACTCAGGAGGTTGAGGCAAGAGAACTAAAATTCAAGGAGAGCCTGGCTAACTTAGTGAGACTCTGTTTCAAAAATATATTCAACCCCTCTCTTACCATGCACAAAACTCAACTCAGTGGATCAAGAACCTAGGAATTATACCAGAAACCCTGTGCCTAATTAAGGAAAAAGTAGGCCTAATTCTTCATCATATCAAATTAGGCCCCAACTTTCTTAACAAGACTCCTAAAGCACAATAAATAAAAGCAAGAATCAATAAATGGGATTGATTCAAATTAAAAAGCTTCTTCTCAGCATAAGAAACAATCACCAAGGTGAACAGAAAGCCTA
The DNA here is from genome assembly GCA_004024805.1 of Geosciurus inauris. Lineage (NCBI taxonomy): Eukaryota > Metazoa > Chordata > Mammalia > Rodentia > Sciuridae > Geosciurus > Geosciurus inauris. The sequence goes on from PVHX01002207.1 coordinate 9,444, forward strand.
CACTCTGGGAGCAAATTTTTGCCACACACACATCAGACAGAGCAATGATTTTCAGGATATATAAAGAAAACTCAAAAAACTTAACACCAAAAAAATAAACAACTCAATCAATAAATGGGCTGCAGAGCTGAATAGACACTTCTCAGAAGTAAGATATACAATCAATCAACAAATATATGAAAAAATGGTTAACATCTCTAGCCATTAGAGAAATGTAAATCAAAACTACCCTAAGATTTCATCTCACACCAGTCAGAATGGCAGTTATCAAGAATACAAACAACAATACGTGTTGGCAAGGTTGTGGGGGAAAAGGCACGCTCATACATTGCTGGTGGGACTGCAAATTGGTAGAACCAATCTGGAAAGCAATATGGAGATTCCTTAGAAAACTTGGAATGGAGACACCATTTGACCCGGCTATCCCACTCCTCAGTCTATACCCAAAAGACTTAAAAACAGCATACTACAGTGATGCAGCCACTTCAATGTTTATAGCAGCTCAATTCACAATAGCTAAACTATGGAACCAACCTAGATGCCCTTAGATAGATGAATGAATAAAGAAACTGTGGTATATACACACAATGGAATATTACTCAGCAGTAAAAGAGAATAAAATTATGGCATTTGCAGGTAAATGGATGGAGTTGGAGAACATCATGCTAAGTGAAATAAGCCAATCCCAAAAATCCAAAGGCCGAATGTTCTCTCTGATAAGTGGATGCTGATCCATAATGGGGGAGGGAGCACAGGAAGAATGGTGAAAGTTTGTTCAAACGGGTGGGAAGCACAGGGATAGGACATGGAGGCAGGAAAGATGGTGGAATGAGTTGGACAAAAATACCCTAGGTATATTGATGAGTGCACTTATGGTATAACTCTATATTATGTACAACCAGAGAAATGAAAAGTTGTGCTCCATTTGTGTACAAAATCAAAATGCATTCTGTTGTCATGTATACCTAATAAGATTAAATAAATTTGAAAAATCAAAAGGGCTGGGGATGTAGCTCAATGATAGAGAGCTTGCCCCATGAATGAGGTCCTGGGTTGAATTCCCAGCACTGCAAAAACAACAACAACAAATCCAGAAGAACCTAGTTATCCAGGGACCTACATACTTTTGTGAGTCTTACCTCCTGGACTCTAGCAAGTTCTTACAGTGAATGTTGCAGGCAAATACTTACAAAATTAAGCATACTCTTATGGTAAGATCCAGCATTTATGCTCCTTGGTATTTAACCAAATGGGCTGAAAATTTATGTATAAACAAAAACCTGCACATGAACATTTATAATTGCTTTATTCAAAATTGCCAAACCTTGGAAATAACCAAAATGCCCTTCAGTAGGTGAGTGGACAAACTGTGGTCGTCCATATGATGGGATATTATTCAGCATAAAATGAAACATTAACCATCAAACCATGAAAATATATGGAGGAATCTTAGTGAAAGAAGCCAATCATAAAAGGCCACATTTTGTACAATTCCAACTGTATAACATTATGGGAAAGGCAAAGCTATGGAGGCAGTAAAAGATCACTGATTAACATGTGTTAAGAAATAAGGAAAGATAAGTAGTTGGAACACAGAAAAATTTTAGGGCAGGGAGAATACTCTGTGTGATACTGTAATGGTGGACACATATCCTGATACATTTGTCCAAACACATATAATATATAATACCAAGAGTGATGTGTAATGTAAACTATGGAATTTGGGTGAGGATGTGTCAATGTAGGCTTATCAGTTGTTAACAATATACCACTCCAGTGAGGGATGTTGATAATAGGAAAGCCTGTGTTGCCTGGAGGCAGAGGGAATGTGGGAAATTTCTGTGCCTTCTACTCTAAATGCCTGTGACCCTAAATTTGCTTTAAAAAAATAAAATCTACTTCAAAAATACACCAAGCTACATATTAATATCTGAGTATTCTAATATGTAAATTAGACCTGAAAAAAAGTTAAAAATATGAGGGGGATATACATATGGAAAACACTTTGTAATAGGGACCCCAAAATGAGAATTTTTACAACAAGAAATACTGAGAAATATTATTAAAAATCAACCAAACAAAATATTGAAATGAGTGATGGCAACGACATCAACCTATACAAAGAAAAAGCTGACTCATTAAAAATACATTTTTAAAAGAACATTAAACTGTACTGCATTTCCATGAGGAGTTTAAGAAAAATAACATAATCTAGAGGAATATATTGTTCTATATAAAAGTGGAAATGTCCTACATGTGGAAAATTTTAGTAGCAGCCCAAAGCATGCTGTTTCCATGGAGAGATAAATAGAACAAGTGTGGGTGAATTTCATGTATTGTAAATTAATTCAGACATAATTAAGGAACCTGGGATTTGTCTATATAATGCCAAAACAACAATTACAAAGAGAAAATTTAAGCAACTAGTTGGTTAGTCTATCTTATTTTTAAAATAATATTTTCCTCACCACAGAACTGAAATAAAGTATTTGTACTCATTTCCTTAAATAAAGAATAAGTCAGATTAAGTGTTTCTAAGAAATCCTTTTGATAATCTTGTGGACCTTCACCCCAGAAAAAGTAAACACATACCAAATTTTTTCATATTAATTATACAGAGGTTTCATGAAAACCCTGAAAAACATGTACAGGCTTCCAGATTAAGAATCTGTGATATATGTAGTCAATCAATGTAGGTATCTGGTAAGTGTTCAGATGCTTTAACAAAGCAAACATAATCATTAACCTATAAGCCATAATTGTACCCCCCAACATAACAAAATAACAAATAATAAAATATTTATGCATGAATAAGCACATAATATTTGTACGGAAAAACTCTAATTATAAGCTTCCTCCTTTGAATAATTTCTGAGAAAATTTCTCCCTCTAGTTTTTCTGTATTCTACAAGATTCCCAGATAAATACTGTACATTTTAGAAAAATATAAGAAACCAATTAAAAACTCATCAGTGAAAGATATCATTCCTTATTCTTACCCTTAATAAAAAAATACATAAGTAATATTTTCCAAAGATCTATTGTAATTCTTTTGAAGAAAAAAAAGTAGAAAATGTAGCATTAAAGAAAATAAACAAGGAGTTAGGGAGATAGTTCAGTTGGTAGACTGCTTGCCTACCATGCACAAAGCCCTGAGTTAAGTCCCCAGCACCACCAAAAAATAAAAAATAAACATTTCTGGTGCTTTAGAATTTAAGAACTTTTCAAATAAGTGTTGCGCTTCCAAGATCAAACAAAAGAAATATCTAAAATGAAAGGGCATGGTACTTTCCTACTTTGGTGTCATAGATTGATACTTTATGTACTTCAAATGTGATTTTTGGATCTCCAGAGGTCCCTGAGATCATTTCACAGAATCCATCAGGTCAGAACTATTTTCATAATAATGCTAAGCCATTATTTTTGTGTTTTTCGCCATACTGACATTTTCACTGATAGTGCAAAAGCAGATGCGTAAAACTGCTGGTGCCTTAGCACAAATCAAGACACAGGCCCCCAAACCACACCAGAAGTCTCACAGTACCAGTTTTCTACCACTATCATGAAAGCATTTGCATGTCTCTGGATTATGAGTCCATGTTGTGCCAAAACTAATCAGATATAAGAACTCTAACCCAACTTTAAAAATATGTGTCCTCAAACTCTCATTTCAATTGCTAGCTATGAACTAAAATATAAAAAAAAAAAAAAATCTATAAAATATTAACTAGATGTGACCAAAGTCCCTAGAACAGGAGAATGCTAAATAAATAATAAATGTTAAACAACAATTACCTCTCTTGAAATGATAAAATTTGCTGTTGCTCTCTGAAGCTTTTCACAGCTAGTCAATCTCATTCTACTGTTCCCTAATGCCGTTTGACCACATCCAATTTTCTCAGTTCAAGTACATTGCCTCTATCTTGATTCAATCTAACTTTGACTCTTATTGAACTATCTCTAGAGAAACAATGATATAGAATTTCTTTGTATTACATTTCAACTTTACACATCCCGTTGTGGATTATACTGCACCAAAACATAAAAGCCAGGCCACCAATAACCCTGTAGAATTTCTTTTGTATTTTCACAAAATTTCAGTTTAGCACACCAAAGAATTGCTTGTTTCCTCTAACTTTCCCTCAGTCAATTTTGATTTAATAAGAACCAAACTTCTTTTTCAGGTAAAACCATGGATCTGTGATCAGGGTTCATTTTAAACCATCACAGTGCCCAAGCCTTGTATGAATGTGTAGTAAATCTGTCCAATCAGAGGAATTCAGGTGTTTATCACTTTGCTATCCAATTTGAAACTGATAGATAGCACTAAAACAAAGACTTGAGACTTAAAAAACAAACAAACAAACAAACAAACTTTGAATACCAATTGCCATTTCAATAGAACTTAGCAGATTGTCAAGGCCAAGAAGGTGCTAAAAGACAGAGATTCCTACAAAGTATATTACCCTTTTCTTAATTTACCATCAAATCGTAATATAGTCACAATTGGGTAAAACTGTGTAAAATTGTTGTCAAGCCTTTTGGGGGGGAATACTCAAATATAGCATCCCATAATTCCCAGCTAATAACATTTTTCAAGTCCAGCTTTTAAGCTTTTGCTAAATTAGAAACTGGTGAAATAAAGGAAAATGAAATAAATAGAATTAATTCTGCCTCAACAAACACAAACCTAGTATTTTCAAGTCTCTCATGGCTTCCATAATTTAACCTAAGATTCCTGCTATGCAACCAAACTTCTCTGAAGGCAACAACAAACTAGAGCTCTTGATAATAATAAGCTTTTGAAAATAAAGTATACATGCCTGATTTTTATTCCTCACTTGATCTACACCTTCTTCAGAGCAAAGTAATGGCTGATCTTCTATATTACAGAGTGGAATATGTACAGGACTGCCCACATCTCATCCAAAGTAGAGATGAGTAACACCTAAAAGGGTTCATTAAAGTTTTCCCTATTTTCCTTGCCTATAATGCCAATGGTAGTGGTCTAATTTCAGTAATATTACCTCAATATTCCCTTATAGTGACTAAATGTTTAGGATGTGTAATCACTGATTATTGCTAGTAAACATCTACAAGTTTTCACAAACCCCTTTGTCAAAATTATCCTTTGAGAAATACTTTTAAATCAATTTCAGAAGATTTCAAAGTTTTATTAATTAATTTTGAAACAAAGGCTCTTTTTAGTTGTTTTTTAATACATAACAAATACCTATACATCCATTATCCTAATGTGTTTCAGGTACTTAGACAAGTGTTTAAGCTAAGTAAAAGATAACATTTCTTTCTCGTACTTACCACCACATCCATGTTTTATTTAAATCCAAAATTTACTACAAATTTAATATATTCAGTCTGAGAATAGTCCCCCCAAAAAGAGATGAGAAAACGTCAGATTACTATGACATAACCCTTAAGTGGGGGGAAAAAAACATGACAAATGATTATCAAAAATAATTAAGTGCAATTATCTAATTTTCTAGGTAGCTCTGACTTTTGAAATGGCTCCTGCTCTGAAAACAAAAATTAAGGTATATCAGCAATACTATTTTGCATTTCAGAGACCTAGCTTACAAGGTATCTCAGATGACCTAATTGAATTAGGCTACAAAATAATTTCATATCTTCAGTGTCAGAAAGACAGAAAATGATGCATAAAGCCTATCCTATAAGGAACTGAGGTGGCTTTAAGAAGTAGTTGCCATTTCAAGTAGTTCATTAGAAATAAGCAAACATGGAAAGATACAACCAATGGTTCATTTATTTTATTTAATGCCTGAATACTCTAGAACAAAAAATAGATGGTTATAAAATGATTTCTAATGGAAAGCTGACTCATAATTCTATCTGCCAGTGGCACTAATTAATATGGCAATCACTCTAATGTCACACTTAGTGTCTTAGCTGGGGCTGCATTAACAAAGTATCATGGGCTGAGTGATTGAAACAAAATAAATTCATTTTCTCATAGTTCTGAAAGCTGGCAATGTGAATATCAGTGCTAACCTCATCTGGTTATGGTAAGGGCTCTCTTTCTGGCTTGCAGTCCTCCACCTTCTCATTGAGTTCTCAGAATGATGGAAGGAGATTTCTGGCGTCGTCTTATGAGAGCACCATTTCTATTAGATCAGGGCTCCAGCACTATGGCTTCATTTAACCATAACCACTTTCTGTAAGGCCCTTGCTCCAAAACAGTCACATGGGAGATTAGGGCTTCAATATGTAAATTTTGGGGTGCAATACAATCCTATCTATAGCATTTAGAAAACTGGAATCAAGTACACATCAGTGACAAAAAGTAAGTTAAAATAGCCAATACCCATCTGCCTGGGATCCTCCTAGCAGCAAAGGCATAGTGATATTTTGTTATGCAAATAAATCCATCCATGCAATTTCAAGATGTAAAGAGAGTCTCAAATCTTTTTGGCAGACTGCTGTAATTGAAAATTATACATTCAAATATACAATAAGAATATTTATAAGGATTACAACACAAAACTCTATGTCAGTAGTCTAATAGCCTCTATTAGTTTATGTACAGCAAATGTAATAAAAATGATTCAAACTTAGATACTAAAAACATCATCAAAGAGATATTAGGCAAGTGACAGTGGGATTCCCTTGTTAAAATCTCAAGAGAGGATGGAAACATAGACACAACCAAGTGTGAGTGCATTCCTTGTCACTTTAACCTTTCTTTACTAAGCATGCACTAAATACAATGAGAAGAACAATTTCCTCAGATTAATCTATATGTTCAAGATAATCCTAACCAAAATTCTGGCTAAATATTTCAAAGAACTCAACAAACTCATAAGCAACTTTACATAGAATAGTGGAGATTCTCATATCACTAAATCATTGAAAAAGATAAATACACACAATATATAAATGTGAAACACACAAAAATGCTACACATTTTAAAGGATACACCACACATAAAACAGAAAAGTGAGTGTGGGGTGTAAAGTATTGGTGTAGGTACCAGGGACAAGGAAGTGTTGATAATCACATGAATAAAGAACAAAAGGAAGGACACCACACAGGGAGATAATGATCAGGGCTCTACAGTGAGAATGGGAGGAAGATCATTAACTTAATTCTCCTTATTTAGCCATTTTTAAAATTAATAAAAAGTAAATAAAAAATTCCTTTGTGATAAAAGAACACTTCTAACAGCAAAATTTACCTACTTAGAGCATATAAATAATTACAATCAGTTTGTCACACACTAAAACAATAGTGCCGACCAATAAGTCCTTTGGCAATTACATCTAAACAAAATGAACAAAACCGAAAATTGAAAAATTAAGCTTAGACTAAAGCTACACTTAAAGATAGGTCAGCAAAAGAATTGTGATCATATGTTCAAACAAAAAGGCTGGAGGGGGAAGAAATATTTTTGGAATTGCTATTATACTATAAAAAAGTATAAACAAGTAAAAGAAAATTTGGGCAAATAGGAAATAGTTTCTATATTCTGAACAAGGATACAAGAGTAACAGGAAGTGATAAGAAAAAAATCAATTTCCTAATTACAATTACAGAAAAGCTTAATGCATCAAACAGAAACTTTTGATATGAAAAGTACGAGAACAATATGATAAATAAAATTTGCATGCATTATTTTAACAAAACTTTATTTTGAGATCTTAGAGATCAGTATATGGTTAGTTGTAAGAAATAATAGAGATCTTACATGCCCTTGATACAACTTCCCCAATGATAGCATCTTGCAAAACCACAGTACACTATTACAAACTGAATACTGACACTGACAAAATCCACCACTAATCTTATTCTGATTTTCCCATTGTACTCATTTGTATGTGTTTATTTGTTTCTATGCAGTTTTATCACACTGACATGCAAGTATATACCACCACAGCCACAAGGCCGAAGTTCCCTCATCAGAAGAATTCCTCTCATTGCCTGCTTCACCCTCACCCCATCATTAACCCATGGAAACTACTAACCTATTTTCCTTTTTGTTTTCATTTCAAAACCATTATATCAATATAATCATACAGTATTTAACCTTTTGAGACTTTCATTCACTCAGCATAATTCTCCAGAGATCTATTCAGGTTTTACATGTATCAATAGCTCCAACATTTTTATTGCTGAGTAGTATTCTATGACATGCCTGGATCACAGGTGGAACCATTCACCCATTAAAGGACATCTGGGTTGTTTCCAGTTCTTGCTTATTATGAATAAAGCTGCCATAAAAGATATTGTATATGTTTTTCTATGAATGTAAGTTCTTATTTCACTGGGATAATACCCTACGGTGCAATTGCTGGGTCATTTGGTAACTGTTTACATTATATGGGTGCACTTGTTCCTGTACTTGAAAAGGTAAATTGGCATAGTCTTTGAAAATCAATTTTTTTCTTTGACTCACGGAGTCCATCAAGGTAATACTTAGAAATGCAGGCATGGATTTATGTACAAAACCTATTCACCAGACTCATTTATAATAAACAATGGAAATAGAATCAATTCTAATTAATAAGAGAATGATTGAATAAATTATGGTATATTCTTATGATAAAAATCCATAGAGCTATAACAATGTTTTCAAATATGCTTACTGGCATGAGCTTAAAAAGCTTCAATTATTAATTTAGAAAAAATCCACATACATACACACATTTCCTAAACAAAGTAAGGTGCACCTTTCTAAGCAAGATAAAAATAAAAATAATTTTTTAAATACCTAAAGTATTTAAATTAAAACTAATAGATCTTGCAAAAACAACTACTTAGTTTGGACTCAAGAAGGCCATCTATGACTATGGTTCCATGACCATTAACAACATCAAAATCCATCTTCCACTTCTTTCTAGATATAGGAGTATATTTCACTTTTCCCCTTGAACATAGTGTGGATATGTCACTATAAATTTTAATTGAAATTATAAAGTTCATTCTCAGGACTCCTCCACAAGCTTCCCTGCACAATACTCTTACATGAGCTGACATGACAGAGACCCATGAAATCATGCATCAGCCTGGATCCCTCAATGACTATGTAGAACATCCTCCTGACTTGAACCATTTGCTGGGAACTGTTTCCTGAGAAAGACTTCAGCTTTGCTTGAACTATGACACATTTGTTATGTCTATTATAGCAACACAGTCTATTCTAGCTAATATAACAACTCTGAGAGAAAAAGACTATACCAAAGTGTCAGCAGACTTCTGGGCACAAGAACAGATTGTACTTATGTTGTCCATGAAATCTGAAATGTCCTCCAGGGGAGCCACTGTTAAGATGCAGACATAACTGCCTGACACATAATTTCAGTAAATATTTGGTAAAGGAAGAAAGGGAAAGAGAAAGACAGGGGGAGTAAAGTGGAGAGAGGCACATGAAAAAGGAAAGCAAACCCTCAGGTACAGTGGATAACAAATATACTGAACACAAGCTGCACAATTTAAAAAATTTTGCCTAGAGCTAACCTTGATAAATATATTAAAGATAAAAAATACATTAAAATGTTTTAAGTTCTCACAATGACTACTTCTGAAGACTACTACAAGATGAAGCCCAAAGTAAAAGCTAATTCTTGACCATCCAGGTAAAGAAAAAATACTATTTTCACCACTTGGTTAAATCTCTCTCCAAACACTAGTATTATTACACATTAGTAATAATATTAGCTAATTTTTGTTGCTGGTTCTCTTCTTCTTCCTTTTCCTACTCCGAAAAGATATCAATTAGCAAAGAAATAAATAATAAACATAAAAAACAGAAGCTCAGGATTTAGATAATCCTCAGATTTGATATTCATCCTTTAAATGCCCAAACATTAGTTTGGCATGTAAATTACAATCAAGGATCCCAAGGTCTGTGAGGCTTGAGTGTTTCACAAAATGATACCAAGTTGTATGTATAACATCTAACACTTTTGTTCTGCCATCAAGAAAGAAAGGTAGCCGGTGCGGTGGCTCACGCTTGTAATTCCAGCACTTTGGAAGGCTGAAACAGGAGAATCGCGAGTTCAAAGCCAGCCTCAGCAACAGCAAATAAGGCTGGGGATGTGGTTCAGAGGATGAGTGCCCCTGAGTTCAATCCCTGGTGAAAAGAAAAGAAAAGAAGGAAGGAAGGAAGGAAGGAAGGCTGCTTAATTTCTTGTATAAACATGAAATATGCTTTGGAAATATATATAAGAAGTTCTTTTAAAAAGCAAACTACTACTTTATGTATTTTACTACATAAAATTAGTTATAAATTTAGAGATTTCTGAAATAAATTTGGAAGTTATACTACATGGCCATGTATATTATATTTTGGATGGCAAAAAAACTATCAAATATCCTATTTTGATGCTTCAATTAATCATCTACATCTAATTAGTTGCTCTAATTACTGAATCCAGACATAGTATGTTTAAAAAGTTATGTTTATTATTAAAAATTAGTCTGAGTGCTGAGTGTGGTGGCACATGCAGTAATTCCAGCAACTGGAAAAGCTGAGGCAAGAGGCAAGCCTCTAAAATTTAGTGAGACCCTGTCTCAAAAAACAACAAAAACAGAGCCAGCATTGTAGCTCAGTGGGAAAGTACCCCTGGTTTCACACCCAGGACCAGAAAAAAAAAAATCATTAGTATAAATCCAAAAGTGAAGGAAATTTATACTCCGTAGTCACTTGCCTAAAATTGATTCTTTATTCCTCCTAAAAACTAACTGCTACAAGAAAATAAAAATAAATGCAAGTTTCTTATTCAATGTCACCTGATTGCTACATACCATATAGTTCATTTGAACTCACAGATTTTTATTAATTCATAACTAAATTCCACATGAACTCCCTTTTTTTAAAAAATCAGTTCTTAATGCAAATCTATACTCAAAAACATAGGATTCAATTTTCTTTAAAGTAATCTTCAAGGATGAGAACTCTGATCTCTATTTAAAATATATTAAAAATACCTCTAGAGCCATTTACTGTTTCATGAATCTTTCCACCGTTTTTAAAACAAATCTATGTAGATAATGACAAAATCCATTTGAATCCAAGACTTTACTTCTGTCCCATATATTCCCTTGTTTAAAATAATATTCCTCCAGAACCATAGAAGCAGATGAGAGGAACAGTGTATCTCTCTATTCTAGGGTATTTTATACTACAGATGCTCATGAACTGAATTTTCCTATTTAATTTGAGAAAATTGCCCTGAAGTGAGGTCTGATTCTGTGCTGGTCTGTATATAATCATAGGGAAGTTTTAAGAAGCTCAGCATATCCCTAACCATGCAACAGATTCAATAATTTCTCAAGGCCCTAACAGCACTTGGATGCTGTATAATGCTGATAAAATAACCCATGCAAAGAAAACGTGTAGTGCTGTGTGAAAAGTAAATGCTTAACTATGCTCTTGAATGAAACCTGTTGTCTCTCTGTCTAAAGTTATCTGTGCACAGTATCAGAACCATTAGCTGTTCAGCGAAAAGCACTGTCAACCCGCTAGGAGTTTGATCTGCCTACTTCCAAATCTATATGGACTTATATCACTGAATTTCTCATAACAACCAAATGGTTTTGCATCATATAAGCACAATCTATTTGTCTTTGGCAAACACACTCTGGAGACAACTGCCAAAGCTAGGGAAACATATTGGCTTTAGACACGGTACCAGTATTCTACACAGAGCTACAAATATAAAGGAATGTCATGCTTATATTGTGAGATAATTTTTTTTCAAAATAAACAAATCTAAAAGAACCCAACTATTTTGACACAATTTGTAATAATCTATGAAATATGTATGTGCACACACACATATATGCAATCAAACTGCAACTCTTCAAAATATAAGTACGGTAGCAAAGTAAGGCTAGACAAGCATAAGCACAGACTTATATGTCATATAAATTTCTAGGCATGACTTGCTTCACCTCAAAATTATTTAAATTAAAATACTTAAGTTCATTCTACTAAATTATTCTTAATTAACTTCCAAATAGGTCTCCTACAGGGAAGAGAACCAATACCTAAGGGCCATATTCCTTTGCCACAACCTGGAAAGAGTAATCTTATTCAGTAGGTCTAACATGTATTACTTGGACAAAGACTATAAGAGTGCTAAGTTTTGTTGAGTTGTTGAATTTTATCAGGAAATTGTAAAGGAAAAAAAAAGAGGAAGGGTAGGTACAAAATCTTTAGTAGGAGACACAGGCATGTAAAACAAATAGTAATACATAGTACTATGTCATACTGAATGCTATAGGGATATAAAATAACTTATCCAGGTTTTCATCCAGAGATATAGCCTTGAATTCATTGGGTAATACCACCTCTTGTATGTCATAACAGACATCTACCCACATTTCTACTTCTGATCCACATAATTAGTAGGAAAATGACTCTATTTTAATGTACTTTTATAGAGACCAGTTGTTATAGTTTGTATGTGAGGTGTCCCCCAAAAACTCACATGTGAAACCATGCAAAAGGGTTTGGAGGAGAAGTGATTGGGTTATAGCCTTAACTAATCAGTGAGTTAATCCCTGATGTGATTAACTGAGTGGTAACTAGAGGCAGGTAGGGTGTGGCTGAAGGAAGTGGCTCATTGGGGGCGTGGCTATGGGGTACATGCTTTGTACTTGGAGACTGGAGTGTCTCTCTCTCCCTCTGCTCTCTGATCATCATGTGAGCTGCTTCCCACTGCCACACTCTTCCACCATGATGCCCTACCTTACCTTGAGACCTGAGGAATGGAACCAGCCACTTATGTACTGAGACCTCTGAAACTATGAGCCCCTAAATAAACCTTTCCCCCTCTACAGTTGTTCTGGTTGGGTCTTTCAGTTGCAGCAGAGAAAAAGCTAAAACACCAGCAAAATTCAGCTGCAGAATTATTTTAGTGCAATCAGCAAATGGTATTAACAGCCACATGGGCTCTTGTTTAGTTTAGCCTTATCATCTTATAAAGTCTTCAGTCAACTGGTTGTGTCTGATTGTTTGTTTTTGTTTTTTTTTTTTGGTACCAGGGATTGAACTCAGGGGTACTTGACCACTGAGCCACATCCCCAGCCCTATTTTGTGTTTTTTTTTTTTCTTTTTTTTAATGTAGAGAAAGGGTCTCACTGAGTTGCTTAGTGCCTCGCTGTTGCTGAGGCTGGCTTTGAACTCGCAATTCTACTGTCTCAGCCTCCCAAAGTGCTGGGGTTACAGGCATGCGCCACCACACCCAGTTTGTGTTTGATTTTGAGGCATTTTAAGGACATTCCTATCCAGATCCATTAAGTACTAATATAATGACAATATTAAATTTCTTATAAAAAAGAAATAAAATAAGGGAAAATTAAAAAATAGCATTTTAAAAATTAAAAATCCGAGAAGATTAAGAAGGTTGCATTGGTGTTCGGAATTGTACAATTGTAAAAAGTATTTCAAGGGACAAAATAAGGAATTAAGGGACTTCCAGTTTCAGCTCTGACATGTAAAGAAATGCATAAATTTTCTTGCTGTTTCTTTCCAACAAGAAAAATGATGAACGAAGAGAAAAGTCAACAAGTTTCCTTGGATCAAACAATATAAACAAGAAAGAGTAGATTGAAATATTTCCTGCTAAAACCTTAAAAGACACCAACCTAGACTTCTATATCCAGCAATCCTGCAAAAGTAAAGGGGAAATACTTTCTTCAGCAAATAAAGCTGAGGAAATTCATTGCTGACATACTTGCATGTCAGAAAATAATAAGAGGAGCTATTTAGAGAAAAGAAGATGATATAGGTCAAAAACTTGTATCTATATGAAGAAAGAAAGCTGGAGAAAGAGCAATTAAAAATAAAATAAAATCCATTATTTTACATAATAAATAGACACATTTTCAAAGAAATAACAGCAACAATGCATAGTGGGATAACGTGGATTACAGTAGATGCATAAGTAAAATGAATGACAGCAACATTATAAGGAATAGAGAGGCAGGAATTGAGCATATTCTGTAAGGATTTATACCACCTATAAAGCACTATAGTGTCATTTGAAAATGGACTTAGATAATAGTTGTAAATAGATACTGCAAAATCAGTGTAACCACGAAGCATAGGACACAATGATGAAAAGTGCCATGTTTTTGCAATTCACAATTTACCATCAAGAAATGAAAACAATTTTGAATATGTAACTAAAACCTCACATACTTGTAGGCTTGATGTTAATCCCAGGTAATGGCTTATTTAAGAGGATAGGGATATACATTAGTGGTACAGTACTTGCTTAATATGAACCAAGACCCTTGGTTCCATGACCAACACCACAGGGGGAGGAAAAAACTTATTCAAGAACGTGAAGGAAACAGTGGCTGCCTCGCTGGGGATTCAGTAGCTGGTACTTAAGTCACTTCACTACTGGAGATCGTCAAGAAAGGAAAACCGTTGCTGCAACCCAATTTCAATATAGATGAACCAAGTAAGCCTGGTTTTACGATTGTATACTATTTATAGACTTCAAATTTCACACCTGTTTGTTGGAAATACATTTGATCATTATGAGCTGAAATCCTTTCAGCCACTATGGACTTAGGAACAGTCGCAAAACAGCCCTCCGGGACCTAATCTAAAAATATAAGAATATCTGTGTACACAGCAATATTTTTGTATCATAGTTATCTCCACTCTTACTGTGGTAAAAAATAAATAGATAGATAGATAGATAGATAGATAGATAGATAGATAGATAGATAGCATAAAGGGGAATGAGGGAACCCAGGAGAATAAGATACATAAAGAACACAATCAAAATGCACAAAAATCAACACACAAATTTGTGACTCTGTCTAGGAAAACAGCTTTCTCAATACTGTTCACAAGAAGCACTCTTTTGATCAAGGCAGAAAAACCAAAAGATTTATTTGTCGATTTAGTTAAAAGCATGATACACTTTTTTGGTTAAATACTAAATTTAGACTGCTTTTAAAATCATAAATGACAGCAGCTGTTACATCAGTCCTGTTTATTATCAGTTGCAGTCATGCATAAAGAAAAACATTTGTTTAGCAAAAACTAAAAATATCATAGCTGTAAAATTATCAGTCTATATATGTAAAATAAACATCATGACTTACTGACTTTCTAACCCTTGTTGGTAAAATGGAGACAATAATACCCATCTCATTTGGTTATTATAAGAATAAGCATAAGTAATAACACAGCAGGCAACAGCAGGCCTGGATCAGGGTGTAGGCTCTACATATCAGCAGTTACCTCTACAGAAGTGATTTCAAGATATCCTCTGTGCTTCTGCTTCATGAAAGATTTTTGCCTATTTTAACCACATTTTAACTAGAGTGAAATACAATTTCAAGTATACATGCACATATATTTATATGTACTTTTTGTGTATGTGTGGTGCCGGGATTGAACCCTGGGCCTTGTGCATGTGAGGTAAGCACTCTTACCAACTAAGCTACATCCCCAGCTATTTATGTGTACTTTTTAGGTAAGTGTAGCAAAGTAAAATTTACATTAAAGAAGGCTAAGTAGCAAATTAGTGCAGCAGGGCTCTCTCATGTTTTCAATCTACTGTTAATTAAGCAGTCTTATTGATTCAGTTCAGATATAGCCTAGTCACAGATATTATCACAAGAAAACCTGGGCTGAGTCTACTCTTTCCTATGAAAGGCAACTTATATAAAATTCATAAACCACTGCAGAATTAAAACATGATGTTGATATGGAAAAATTACTGAATGTTCAAGCGAGAAATTATAAAAGTCAAACTCAATCATTTCCAAATTGATTTTTTAAATATTTAATGAAGATCTATTATGTAATTACAATACTGTCCTAGGAACAAACTGGTAATACAAGATGCAAAACAAAATAATCAGGCTTTACTTTCATGGTACATCTTAGGACAAAAGACAATAAAGAAATAAATCATTACAGATGTTTGTAAACAGTGCTATGAAGAAAATAAACAGAGCACTAGGACTGGGCCATTTCTGCTTTATGTAAATTAACAGAAGGTCCCACTTAGTTGATATTGGAATGTGAGCACTAAGAAACAGGCAGTCATGTAGAGGTAGGGAAAGAGCATTTCAGACCAAAGAAGCAGTATGTTCAAAGGCCCTGTGATAACAGGAAAGAGTTTGACATATTAGGAAAAGATGCAAGGCCAAGATGGCTGGAGGAGGATGACTGAGGTAGAGTGACAAGACTAGGGACTGAAGGCAAACAGCAGCAGTAGCAGGCAATGAACTCAGAAATTGTTGGTACCTCGGGCACACTAGCAATACAATGTTTCCAGAAGTATCATTTTTAACATTCTTATAAAATAATTTTAACCTTATTAAAATACTGAGTAGGACCAAAGTGCTTCCCTAGCTAAGAGCAGAGAAGGAGAAATGAGAGTGTGATGCCTCGACGGCATACCTCACTCAGCAAACCCTCCTGCAGACCATCAGTTCTCTCTGGAGGGACCGTTGCTGCATGGACCATCTGTTGTGATGGAGCACACTCCCATGAAGCTTTGCCTCTAAGCTATACCCTTTCTGGAAAAAACTCAGGCAAATGTTGTTTTCTCCACTTATTACATTGGTAGTGGCATTTCTGAACTCCTTATAAATCAGGTAGAGCCCCTGGCAACTGTCTAGTTTGCCTTTAGTTCTGCTCTTAAAAGAAAATATTTTACCCAATACACCATTCTTCAACAATTAAATAATAAATAATTCTGTATATTTACTTGTAAGAAAACAACAAAACCCAAATTTGTTTGTTTCTGCTTCCTTACATGAACATTAACCATACTTAAACATACGCAAACCCCCCCCACACACACACACACACATGAACATTAACCATACTTAAACATACGCAAACCCCCCCCCCCCACACACACACACAATCACAGATATTTCAGTCAGGAAAAAAAAGAATATTTGCAGAAAAAATTACTAGTTAACAGAATCTTTGAACCTCCTAGGATCATTCACCCATGCAAAGAACTGAAGACAGAAATGAAGCAATTATTGTACACAATTCTCCTAATGACCAATTAAAAATATTATTTTAATAGCTTTTCATCATTTTTCGCAATCAATGAATTATGGGGTGGTTACTAACTCAAGTGTAAAATGTACCTAATATCTCAAATCATCAATATTAGAAAGCAAATAAAATCTTGATTTATCATTGGTGGTATAATGCAACTTCAAAATGAATAATGTTTTTAAAAATCCAGAATTTAACTTAAACTTGATACTATCCATGGCATGTAACCCAGTAATTGTTCCCTAAATATTTAGTCTTTTATAGCACATTGTATTGCATTCATTTACAACCTATTAATTGAACTTCTAACTATCAAATACTGTGTAAGATGCAGGGTATGCATGGATGGATCAAGAAGGCATTCTCTCTCCTGCATGGATCTCTTGGTCTAATTGTTGGACCAAAGTATATTAGTTAAATAAGCATAAGAATATATAATCACAAACTGGCATAAGTTGGTCAAAGGGTACAAATTTTCAGTTCTAAGATGAATAAGTTCTGGAGGCAAATACATAGCATATGCCTAGAAACAATATTGTGCTGTATACTTGAAACTTGCTGAGAATAAGTCTTACATTGTTCTCACTACCACCACAAAAGATCACTGGGGGTTACAGTCAAGTTATTTACTTGACTACAATCATTTCACAGTATGTACAATATCACATGTACATCTTTAATGTGTACAATTTTATCAATTTTACCTAAATAAGTTGGACAAAACCAAACTGGAATAAATGCAAAGAAGAGGAAGAACACTAGACAGGAATGGGAGAGTGCTGCACAAGTAAAGTGGTCAAGGAAGCCCTCCTCAAGGAGACCACATGTCAGCTGAGATATGAGGAATAAAAATAAGTCGGTGATGCTAAAAAGAGGTGAAAGAGTTTTCTAGGAATCAGGAAGAGTATATCCAAAATCTCTGAAGTAGAAGAAAGGTTTACAAACCAGGAGTGGTGGTGCACATCTGTAATCCCAGAGACTTGAGAGGACGAGGTAGGAGGACTGCAAGTTCAGGGCCAGCCTCAACAATTTTGCGAGTCTCTAAGCAACTTAGTGAGACTCTGTCTCAAAATAACAATTAAAAGGGCTGGGCAGGGTGTGGTGGTGCATGCCTGTAATCCCAGCACTTTGGAAGGCTGAGACAGGAGAATCAAGAGTTCAAAGCCAGCCTCAGCAATGGCGAGGTGCTAAGCAGCTCAGGGAGACCCTGTCTCTAAATAAAATACAAAATAGGACTCGGGATGTGACTCAGTGGTCAAGTACACCTGAGTTCAATCCCTGGTACCAAAAAAAAAGGTGGGGGGGGGTCTGGGGATGTGACTTAGTGTTCAATACTCAGTGCCAAAGAAAGAAGAAATAAAAAGGAAGAAAGGAGAGGAGAGGGGAAGGGAATAAAGGAGAAGAAAGGTTGTCTTATACATTCATCCTGATGGAGTCTCTTTATCTACCAATTAGATAACTGGTAGATAAATTAAATGTTATCTCTACTGATATATTCAAAAGGACAACTGTGAAGACATCCAAGACATTAAAGTGCTTTAAAAATTGAGATATGTTAAAACCAAAGTTCAACCAACTATCGGTTGACTTATTAGGCTAAATACATATCCTTGATGAATTAGCTCACATCTAAGCTTGAAAATCTGTGAAACATAATTACAGTTTTTTACAAAGGATAGGAACAAGCAAACATATATACACATCAGTGAAGGCCACTAAACAAAATAACAACACCAAACTCAGAATTGTTATCTCTTTATGGACGGAGTGGTATAGAACTGGGAGATAAGGCAAGAGAGTGGATTTTGGGAATTTCCAGTACACAATTAGGAATGTTTCAAATGTAACATTAGGCAGTGGATTCACAAGTTATTATTTTATTTTTATGCATTATAACTTGCATTTACATTACAAATAAGTTATATCCT
Organism: Geosciurus inauris; assembly: GCA_004024805.1. NCBI lineage: Eukaryota > Metazoa > Chordata > Mammalia > Rodentia > Sciuridae > Geosciurus > Geosciurus inauris. The sequence goes on from PVHX01002207.1 coordinate 28,404, forward strand.
TTTGTCTACACAAAATATTAAATAATAAAAATACAAAGAAAAATTTCTAATGTTTTTTAATTATCTTCAAAAAAGATCTTTTCCTATCATTGAAAATTCTGGTTAGTCTAAACCAAAATTAATCTAGTGATCATACGTCTAAGGAAAAGAGAAAATACACAAAGGAAAGAAAATAAAAACTCCAAAATAATTTCTCAGCTTAATTGTGTTAATAATTATTAATCTTTGCTAACTTTTTGTGTATGTTTTAAAATCAAATTAGCCCTTCAAATCCAAATTAACAACTACTTTTGGGGAAAGCTGAAAGGAACAGATTACAAGCAATCCATAATTTAGTGTTTTGCAAATATTTTAAAGCTCACATATACATATGCATGTGTATACACACACACACACGCACATGCATACTTTTATATACCTGGCATATAAATGTGCCTTATAGTTTATGAATGAATTAAAAATATCGGAAAAATAATGAATGAGAACACCAGTTGCTGTAAGAGAGTATAAAAACGTTTCAAATGATTTTTGGTCATTGTTTCTTTTTGCTCACTACTCTCTGTTTAAGTGAAGTATTCTTTAAATACCAAGAGTGGGGGGTAGGTGGGTAAATGGGAGAGAGATACAGAGACACACAGAATGAAAGAAGGAGAGGAGGGAAGAAGGGAGGACTAGAAAAAAAGAAGGGAGAGAAATATCTTTTATTTAATAGTATTTTAGAATCTTTTTTATATTATACTTGAATTTTTTCTAGAATTTCTGATTTCTACTTTTCTGAAGTTCAGGGTACTTATCTAAATTAATCCAGTATTATTTTCCTTGGCTATTATGAACTCTAGCTAAACATGATCATTTTATTCTAAGATTCATAACTTTCATTGCTACAATCATCCTTAGTAAGAAGAAAAAATGTCAATAAAATTAATCAATTAATTTCCATAATTTATGGCTAATGTTCTAAAAATTGGAACTTTGAACAAAGTGACTAAAAATGTACATCAGTTGCTCTGCTTTTGGCTGAATTGCCAAAAGACTGTCGACTGACATCTGGATATTTGCAATGCCTATACATACCTTACCTTTATTGCTAAGTAAACAGTTTTTGTGATGACATCAGTCATATATTCAGGTCACACCATTTACTATGTGCTCCCATGAAACAATCACTATAATCACTATAATTTATGTCTCTTTAACTGCACCCATAATGTTTTCATGTTTTTGATTAGTTTACATAGAGATGGACTGTCTTACTGTTTCTCTTAGATCTGATTTCTGAAACAAAGTCTATTTTTCCACTGACTCACATGCTACTAACTATTAGAGATGCTATTCATGGGACCATAATGTATTAAATTCACTATTTCAGTTCACTAACTATAAAATAGATATCTGTGTGTATTTGTCAGAAGTTGTTCTTGAATCTTTTTCTCTGCTGCTTTTTCCTATGAAAAAGCATTATCAAATGTCCTTTTTCCTGTACAAGGACATTTCTTTCTATGCCTCCCAACATCTGGTTTTCCAAATTTGTCTGTCCTTCATTCATAACACCTTAAATTTTAATTAGAAGCCTTGTGATGAGGTCATTAAGTAGGCTATTGAACACACTTCTTGGAGTCTTTGTAAGCTTACTCTATTCCTTTCTAAAACATCATTTACTGATTTCATGGGCTATGGTGTACAGATTGCATCCTGTTCTTCAGCACCATCTACACATCTGTCTCTTCACATTTCTTCTTGTCCTTTGACAGGGACTTGCCTTTGCCTAGCACAAGAAATCTAATAATGTGTTTTATATATGGGGTTCTTTGATCTATAACTACCATATGGTTCCCTTGTATTACAGCAACAATCATCAGTCAATGGTGTTGATGATTCATTCCCAAGAAGAACTGTGTATTCCTCAGTCTTTCTTGCTGGGATGATATTTGGCTGCCACCATGGCTCTCAGAAAGAAATCACATACCATCATCAGAGTCTCTCTTTTCTAGAGTAAGTTAAAGGATCCCTAATAAATGTTAATGTTCATAAATCCTTTGATGAGTCCCTGAATGAGGGCGAGTATTAGGGCCATAGATGTGATTATGTAGTTTGGAATTGAATCAGAGACCTAAGGAAATGTCTTTAAATTTCCTCAAAATAATTCAAACTTCAGAGTGTTGTTATAATAATTAACACATCCACAACTTTAGACCTATCATTGCTTGGCTCCTGGGATATACTTAGTACATGTTGAATGAATTAATGTTTTGGCCGAGAGCAGTCCTTTAACACACTTCATTCCCTACATCCCTATTCTTTTAGTTTATGTCACATTCTTCCATTTTTCAACCTCTTATTCCAAAACCAATTCAAACACATGACTGGTGATAGATAGTCTTCAGCAGATGGCAGCGGTCCACATCAGGGCTGGTCACTCAGATGCCTCCCTTGGTGACCATTCCCACCATGTCTCAGGTTAACTCTCACTTTTTATGGCTCCTGAAAATTTCCTGTTTGCTGCAGCTATTCACCATTGGGCTGCTGAATTTGTCTGAACACCAGCTTTATGTCAGGCTGTCTGCTCCCATATGCTAAACTCTGCTACATGTTAAGGATCATTTCTCTCAGAGGAGTGCCAACAAAACCTACTGAGACAAATGTATCTCTTCCACACAAAGTCACCTGGGAGATTCATTCCCTGTTCTGCCGGCTGGCTAGGCTCCCATTCTGTTGAGTCCCAACTTAAAAGTCTTCATGTTATCTTGAAAATTATAAAGACCTTTCTTAAAACAACAAATGTACAGCACATTTATTTTTTAACAATATTATTCATCTTCATTATTATATTTAAAATTTACAAATAAATGTTAGAAATGTTTAATGATAAACCTTACTGGTTTTATTATTTATCTGACTATATATCTGATTGCTTTTTTTATTGGAGCATTATAATTATACATAGTATTTGGGTACATTTTGACAAAATTATACATACAAGGAATTTGATTTCAATTCCAAGTCTCCCTTTGTTTTACTTTCCATCCTCCCTCCCCACTTTCTCCCTCTTCTACTCTATTATCTTCCTTTCACTCCTTTATTTTTGGTTGGTACTTTCTACATATACATACAGGAGAAATGCCCGTGTGTGTGTGTGTGTGTGTGTGTGTGTGTACTTATATGTATAAAACATGATTCTGTTAAATTTATTACATATTTCTTCCCCTGACCCTTCTTTCTTCCCTCACTCTCGTTCTGCTACTCCATTGATCTTCCCTGTATCATTCTATCTGCCCTCCATCCCCACTGCCTTCTTTCCTTTATTGTGTTCTAGCTTGCACATATGAGAAGACACATTTGACCCTTGATTTTCTAACCCTGGCTTATTTCACTAGGCATGATACTCTCCATTTCTATCCATGTACAGGCAAATACCATTATTTCACTTTCCTTTATGGCTGAGTACAACTCCATTGTGTAGATGTGCCACATTTTCTTGACCCATTTATCTGCTGACAGGCATCTGGGTTGGTAACATAATTTAACTATTGTGAATCGTGCTGCTATAGACACCAAGGTGGCTGTATTGCTATAGTATGCCAATTTTAGTTCTTTTGGATAAATAGAGAGGAGTTGTATGACAGGGTCATATGGCAGTTCCATTCCTAGTTTTTTGAGGAATGCCCACACTGTTTTCCAAAGTGGTTGTACTTATTTGCCATCCTACCAACAATGTATGAGTGCACCTTTTCCCTCACATTCTCTCCAGCTTTTATCATTACTCATTTTCTTGGTAATTGTCATTCTGATTGGAGTGAGATGAAATTTGAGGTTAGTTTTGGTATGTATTTCTCTGATTGCTAGAGATGTTAAACTGTATTTTTATTTGTTCTAATTAGGTATACTTTTTCATATATTAGTTGGCCATTGTGTTTCTTCTTTAGAGAAAATTTCTTTGTAGTTCTTCTGACTGTTTATTGATTGGGTTGTTTGGATTTTTGACATTGATTTTTTTTAATTCTTTATATATTCTGGATATTAATGCCCTGTCAGAGAGGAAGCTGGCCAAGATGTTTTTCCCACTCTGAAGGCTCTCTCTTTATTCTCATAATTCCTTTACTGTGCAGAAGCTTTTTAATTTTATGGTGTCCCATTTATTAATTCTTGGTTTTATTTCTTGAGTTTGAGGGGTCTTGTTGAGGAAGTTGGCACCTACATCTATATAATGGAGTGTTGACACTGTTTTTATCTAGCAGTTGCAATGTTTCTGGTATAATTCCTTAGTCTTTGATCCATTTTGATTTGACTTTTTGCAGGGTGAAAGATAGCATCTAATTTCATTCTTCTATATATAAATATCATTTTCCCAGTAGCGTTTGTTAAGAGAAAGCTATCTTTTCTCCAACATTTATTTTTGGCAACTTTGTCAAGTGTCAGATGGCTATAAGTATATGGGTTTGTCTCTAAGTCTTCTATTATGATCCATTGGTCTTCATGTCTATATTGATGGCAATACCATGCTATTCTTGCTACTGTACCTCTGTAGTATAATTTCACATCAGGTATTGTGATGCCTCCTGCATTGCTTTTCTTTTTTTCAGAATAGATTTTGTTATTCTGGGTCTTTTATTCTTCCAAATGAATTTAGGGACTGTATTTTCTAGTTCTGTGAAGAATATCATTGTTATCTTGATGAGGATTTCATTGAATGTGTACACTGCTTTAGGCAGTATGATCATTTTGGCAATATAATTCTACATATCCAAGAACATGGAAAGTCGTTCTAATTTCTGAGGTCTTCTTCCATTTCTTTCTTCTGTGTTCCATAGTTTTCATTGTAGATATCTTTCAACTCCTTGGCTAGATTAATTCCCAGGTTGTTGTTGTTGTTGAGAATATTGTGAAAGGAATGGTTTTCCTGATTTTTTCCCTTAATTGAATTGCTAGTGGATTATATAAAATCTATGGATTTATGAGTATTGATATTGCATTCTGCTACTATTATGCTAATGAATTTGCACAGTTCATTTATTAGCTCTAGAAGTATTCCAGTGAAATTTTTTGAGGCTTCTAGATATAGGATAATGTTATTAGCAAACAGTGACAGTTTGACTTCTTTTCCTATTTATATCCCTTTAATTTCCTTCTCTTGCCTGAATCCTCTGGCTAGTTTTGAGAACTATATTGAATAGAAGGGGTAAGAGTGGACACACTTATCTCATTCCTGATATTACAGGAAAAATTTTTGTTCTCTCCATTCAGTATAATGAATTCTTTAAGTTTGTTGTATATGGCCTTTATAATGTTGAATTAAGTTCCTTCTATCCCTAGTTTCTCCCACGTTTTTAACATGAATGGGTGCCATACTTTAATCGAAATAAAAATTGAAGGCCTTTTCTGCATCTATTGAGATAATTATATGGCTCCTTTTCTTAATTCTACCTAAGTGGTGAATTACATTTCTTGATTTGAATATGTTGAATCAACTTTGCATCCTTGGGTAAAGCCCACGTGGTCATGGAGCATTTTTGAATGTGGTTTGCTAATATTTTGTTAAGGATTTTTGCATCCACATTCATCAGGGAGATTGGTCTGTAGTTTTCTTTCCTAGATGTGTCTTTGGTTTTGTATCAGGGTTATACTCAGCACATTTGTTTTATAAAGTTTAAGAAATGTAAATAGTTAGCGAGGATGTGGGGAGGGAAGGTACACTCATATATTGTTGGTAGGACTGCAAATTAATATAATCACTCTGTAAAGCAGTATGGAGATTCCTTAAAAAACTAGGAATGAACCAACATATGACCCAGCTATCCCACTCCTTGGTATTTATCCAAAAGAGCTAAAATCAGCATACTATAGCAATGCAGCTATTTCAATGTTTGTAGCAGCACAATTCACAATATCCAAATTATGGAATCAGTTCAAATGTCTGTCAATAGATGAATGAATCAAGAAAATGTGACATATCTGCACAATGGAGTTTTTCTCAACCATGAAGAAGAATAAAATTATGTCATTTTCTGGTAAATGGATGGAAATGGAGAACATTATGCTAAGTGAAATAAACTAGACTCAAGATCAAGCGTCAAATGTTTTCTCTCATATGTGGAAGCTAGAGCACAATAAAGGAAAGAAGGTAGAGGAATTAGATATCACAAAGATACAGAGAATGTCAGAGGAGTAGAAGAGGGAGATCAAGAGTGAGGGAGAAAGAGGGATGGCAAAAGAGAGAAAACATGAAATGAATGTAACAACATTATATGCATGTATGAATATACTTCAGATAATTTCATCTTTATGTATATGTAGAAAGAATCAAAAATGAATAAGTAAATAGGCAAAAGGAAGATCAGAAGAGTACAGAAAGAAGTATAGGGGCTGGAAGGAGGGGAGGAAAAGGGGGAGAATGAGCATATATATTGATTTGCCAATAATGTATGATTTTGTCAAAATGAACCCAACTGTTATATATATACAACTCTAATGCTTTAATTAAAAATAATTATAAGTGAAACTATCTTTATATAAAATATTGATGAATAGAAGTGAGACAGAAGAATAAAAATCTGTCCTTGCTAACTGTTCAATATTTGTTTATGTAGGACAGTGATTCATAAGAAAAAATTACTAGTGATAAACACCAACCCACAAATATCTCTGATCCTGCTTTCTTGGCCCAGTAAAATTTTAAAACAAAGGAAAACTTTTAAAGAGAAAACTAAAGCCATTTTTTAATAGAAAAGTGTTACAATTCAATAATTACAATAGCCATTTCTTCCTCTTCATTCATATTTATCAAGGAAAGGCAAGGAATTTTTTCCCATTGGAAAATTATATAAAATCAAATTAAAAGGAAATTAATAATGGGGACATTGTGAACCAGGGAAAAGTCAATGCCAGCAGGGCTCTTTGCCAGAGAATGAGAACAGGGAAGGTGCTAGAGGCACAGTCCATTCACTCATTCATGTTTTCAATTGATAGCATTTATTGGTTTTCCTTTTCCCCTAAGCTATATTGAGATTAATAGACAAGTAAAAGTTTACATATTTCTGGTGCACAATGTGATGTTTGGGATACACACACACATACACGCGTATATTTTGAAATGACTAAGTCAAACTAATTAAAATATTTATCATTCACATACTCATTTATTTGTGGTGAGAACATTTAAGATGTAGTATCCTATCAATTTTCAAGTATATTATGTATTTTTACTTACTGTAGTCATCATTCTGTATAACAAATCTCCAAAATGTATTCCTACTATAAGTTTGCACCCACTCTATTGAATATTTATACTGTACCTCATTATGGGCTTTATACTAGTATAAGAAGACCATCAACACTTAGTGAAGTGACATTGGGCAAATTTCAAACACACACACATAATGTATATACATATATATGCAATAATGTTTATACTCGTAGCAAGAAAACTTAAGGAGTACAAGTACTCCTTGTATGATTAAAAGATAGAGTGACTGGTCAATTTCATGTGAGAGTCAGGAAAAGCTTCATAGAATATTGAAGCTACCAAACATTTAAAGATAATATTGCTCCCATTGCTGTGGGAGACCACATGCTAAGCATGCATGAGGTCCTGGATTCAATCTCTATCACACATACACACAAAAGTAAAGATAAAGATAACTAGCAATTCATAATTATATGAGTGACATTGCTAAATGAAATACATCAACCATTGTTCTAACTAAACTCCTGTACTAGTCCCCAACAGAACAAACCAAATTGGAGTCACCCCTGCTTGACGACACATAGTCAATCCAAACCTTTAAGGAAGTGAGCAAAACCAAAAACAGATCAGTATTTTTTGAAAACAGGAGATCTGCAGCAGAAGGGATTCAATCAACCAGAGCCTGAATGTTAAGTAAGTCCCCTCTATTTTACCCCTTACAGAAAAAGCAACCTGGGGTTAACTAGTCCATTTTTATTATTTTGTTCTCAATTCCTACCTTATAAAAACCACCTGACTGTCATGCCCAGTAGAGCACTCAATTTTATTTTATAGAGTGAAATGATGGCTGATTCTAGAATCAGAAAAACCAGTTTGATCTTTAAAGTTATTGAAATTTTATCTTTTGACAGCATAACCCAATGCAGTTTCTTTGCTTACATCTTTACCTGAAATCTCATAGACCACAGAAATATATCAAAGATCTAGGAACAGAATTCTAGGAGACAAAAATATATGTATGTAACTAGAGCATATGCAGGAAAAAAATGTTGATTTGTTGTTTGGTACTGACAAGTTTATGGATGCTTTCCAGAGAGAACTGAAAACTCTAAAATCCATTACTGATATAATTATTATAAAAACAGCTTTAAACTGACAGTCATGGTATTAACCATATAAATGTATTTAGTAATTTCACTCAAAAATACATAGAAATAATTAAAATTGAGAAAATAGGTCATCCATGTAGGGAGAAAAATATTTAGTAAATATGTTTTATATGCTTGGAGCAGATGTATCATGTAATTAAGATATGTTATTGTTAGTAATTACTTCTGAAAGCATATGTAAATATGAGGGAAAATTTTTATAATAATAAAATAGGAAGTATATACTATAAAAAATTCCAACAGTTATTATTAAGACATTTATAATAGTGTCATATAATGTGTTTCTTGATAGTACTTTCCTATTGTATTTCCTCCACTTCCCTTCTATTGTTAAGGACATGCTAAAATGCAGCCTTATAGAAGGAATATCCTATTAAAATGATGATGGAATCAGTCTTCAAAAATATTTCAATAGCTAGAGCCATAAGCTAAAACAAATAAGGTGAAATTTAACAGATAATTTACACAAAAACAAAATTCAAAGGCAAATAGAACTTAGATTGAAAAAACATATTTCAAAATGATCTGGGCATAGTTATTGAACACCAAGTCAACATGAGAAAAAGGCCTAATGTGTTTTCAGGGGACAAAATGCCCCAGCTGTATTAATGGAAGCCTGACTTCCACTTCAAGCTGCCCTAGCCCCTCCTCAATGGCCAGATCACATGTAGATTATAGCATTCAGCTCAGGTTGTAGTAAGAAATGAGAGCTTATCCATTGGAGGAAAAACAAAATGCAGTCTTGGAAAAATATACTGCAGGAGCAAAAGCTCAAGAAACTAATGATGCTTGATCTCAAAAAGAAATGATTTAGAGCTTTCATGGTCTTTCAAAAGGTAAGTTGAGAATTTTTCTGGCTGTCCACAGTTATCCAAGACTAGCGGACACTCAAGTTAGGACCACCTGCCTAGAATGAGACTCAAGCTGAATTAATCAGCTTCCAGCAATGCTTTATTTCTATCACTAGAAATAAATGCAAAAGCTATTAAATAACATTCCATTAATTCAAAAATCATGATACATCAGTGTAGATGAAGTGTCAATCTGTTAAACCTCATTGAAAGTATAAATAGGGTTCATATTTGGGGGCAATTTTAACCTATTAAAAGAAAGTGAATTATGTTTAGTGGTTTAAACATTTCCAAGTATTTGCCGTTTGAATTTTATAATCTTATAATTAAAAATGATTCTTATTTGGCCATTAAACAATCCATGTAAGATGCTTCTTGTTAATACTGTATTCACAGTTCAAGTGAACAGGAGAACATAAAACTGTTGATTTCCTTTTTAAAAAATATTTTAGTTATAGATGGAAGCAATATCTTTGTTTTGTTTATTTATTGTATTTATGTGGTGCTGAGGATAGAACCCAGTGCCTCACATGTGCGAGGCATGCGCTCTAAGACTGAGCCACACCCCAGCCCCAAGTTGTTGATTTTCTTCCTAGTAATGAATAAAGTCAACTTTAGCAAATTGTATTTATTTTTAAAAATCTATACTTCACAAATTTCCTTTCTTTAGACTCGTTACCACCATTACTCTCAAATAACGGCACTTCCATGCTTTATTGACATTCTAGTGATTAAAAAATGATTAAGCGTATTTTTTCTCTGAAATTTTGTTACATTCCATGATCAGTTTATTTTTTACTTTCCTTTTCATATTTTATAATCAATTCAATAATTTCAATAAATACTAAAGCCAGTGAAGACATCAGGTTATAAGGTCAACTGCCACGCACTCTGCCTTACTTAGTACATGTGCAACATAATGTAATTATGTGACACCATGGGAAAAGTCAGGAACAGGGCATGGAAGTCACCTATTTTTAAAATTTGTTTATGGATTTCTCATCATTATTATTTCCATGTCCACTAAATTTAATTTCCCATATCCTGAAATGCTCCAAGACCCATATCCTGAAATGCTCCAAGACCAGAACTTACAGCAAGATTTCTGCTTCTACTGGACCTGACCAGAAAAATCCTTCAGATGTTTCCACACTTCCAGCCAACTGGAACATTCTAAGATGTCTTTTCCACATATTCCCAGGGAACCATGCCAGAAATATGATCCCTAAGACAAAATATGATCCAAAAAAGGCTTCAAACATGATTAAAGGACTAAAACAATTCCGGTAAAAAACTGCCACTCTTCTGTCAAGAACATGCTTTACATAAATCTTTTAAACCTCTTTCTTGGTGCAATATGATCATGCCATTCTCCTTTTACTGATTTCCTTCTCCAGTTCCTCCTCAAAGAACAAATTATTCACTCTCTGATGATCCCATAATATTTATACTTTGATTTTCTTAATCTGTAAAATGGGAATAGGGATTTGACCTCACAGGGTTGTTGAAAAGATTAAATTATATCACATATATGAAATGTTTATTCCAGGGCCCCACTCTTTGTAAACACTTAATAAGCAACAACTAAGCAAATAAGCAAAAAACAAACCCAAAAAGCAAACCTCTTCCATTTTAGGAGTACCACAATATTTTGAGTCTTGCCTTCCATCTGGCAGAAGCATATTAACAACAGATGGTTTACTTACCATTATATCCTTAATATGCATGAAACAGTGACTTGCACAATGTAGGCACTCAGAAATTAACAAAGTTAAAGAATCTTAAGAGAAATGTAAGCCAATGGCAAAAAATCAAAGGTTGAATATTCTCCCTGATGTGTGGATGCTAACGTGCAATAACGCGAGTAGAGGAAGAATAGAAGTTAGTGGATTACACAAAGGGAATGAAGGGAAAGGGGAGAAGATAGGAATAGGAAAAACAATGGAATGAATATTACTTAACTTTCCTATGTACATATATAAATACCCCACAGTGAATCTCCACATCATGTACAATCACAAGACTTGGATCCTAATTAGAATAGGATGTACTCCATATTTGTATAAATATGTCAAAATATACTTTTCTGACATGTATACCTTAAAAGAACAAATAAAAAAGAATTATTTTTGTCTGTGAATACTGTCATCAAATGCTTATAAACTAGCAATCTGACTCCGCAAAAGCACACATTCTATAAAAGTTGGAATTTTGCTGAGCTCTTAACACTTCCCCATTTAACTTTCTTCATGAAATTGATTCTGAGACAAATATCAGCACACCAGCATTTACATGTATCAGCAGAATGCAGTAAATCATTTGTAACATTTGCTTCTCTATTTCCTTAACTATAAAACAGAGATGAAAAATGCCTGTCCTATACTTAAAATGCTAAGATGAAAGAAAAATTTGAGTTGAAGTTTATGAATAAAATACTTCTCCATGTCCTCTCAAAATGAAGGCTAAAGTCTTTGTGACTTGACTCATTCAACAATCAAATGTCTACTTTTTGCCAGGTACTTTACTAGGTGCTAAAGAAATATAGATGGTTAAGAATAAGTTCATATCCTTTAAAAACATAAAATTAGAGATAAACAAACCACACACACACACACACACACAATCTGCACACTCAATGCGGGTAGTGAGCATTATAATATTCCTTGAGAGCTGAAAATATGTAATATTCATATATACCTCCAATATACTTGAAATAAAATAAATATTTTCAATAGTCATGAACTGAACCCTGACTGAATATATGCAGGAGCAGTGGCAACAGAAGAAGGGAAAGAAAGATAAATAAAAACTTGTGGTCAAAATATATAGCATTATTATAGAAACATGCTAAAACATGAAGAAAAAATATAATAAGATTGTATTGCTTATGTTATAGACAATGACTGAAATTGGACTTATAATCACAAATGAGGACCCGTTAGGAAATTACCACTATTAGGATTTTATTTGCAATTTTATTTTTGTCATTTATACTAGACAGAATGTAATGACAATTAGAGAAATGTAGTTTAAGTAATCAAATAATTTTGTTAGCAGTGAAAATTTAAATATGACCATTAATATATTAAAAAAGTAATTTTATCTAATATGATACTTCACAACTAAACAGCACTTTTGAAAATGTTGTCATATTCTCACACTTTGGCCTTAAAAACAAAGCAGAATTAATTTCAAAATAATTTAATGCTTCTGTCACATTTCCTGAGTGCCTGCTGGATGTCAAATAGTGGCTAAGCGTCAGGTATAAAGTAATGGACAAACTCAGTATGTCTGACTATAAACCTGGAAGGACAAAGAACAACTGGATCATGAGTGGGACCAGCTCAGATGAGATCTCAGACCTCCTTCTGAAGGTCCACAGCTATGTCCTCATCCATTGTCAATCTGAAATTATGCAGAGGCTAAATGCAATATCATAATAATTTTTAAAGAAATATATGACCAGAAATATGCCTTATACTGCAAATACTGTAAAATGAAATAACAGTGATAACAATCTATCAAAATTCTAAGGAAGAATGCTAGACTACACTAAGAGTTTACCCTGGATGAGGAGACAATAATTTGTAAAATAAGATAAGTCTCATGAGACAAAGGTTAAGAAGTCATGTATTCTTGTACGTACATCCTGGTGAACTTGCACAAAGAATTTTTGTATAATAGATTTTTTTCAATTATTTTTATTTATTTTTTAATTAATTTATTTAAATGCATTTCAAGTCATAGTACATATATGGAGCTCAATGTTTCCATTTCTCTGGTTGCAAACCAGATAGAGTCACACCATTTGTGTCTTCATACATGCACCTAGGGTAGTGATCTCATTCAACCATCTTTACTACACCCCTTCCCTTTTCCCTCCCCCTTCCTCCCCGCTGCCCCATCCAGGGTTCCTCCATTTCTCCTATGTTCCCCATTCCCACTCCCCTTATGTATCAGCATCCACTAATCAGAGAGAACATTCGGCATTTGGTTTTTTGGGATTGGCTTACTTCACTTAGCATAATGTTCTCCAATTCCGTCCATAACACATTATTTCAAATAGTAAAAAATAAACACAATTTCACTAATAGAGCAATTATTAAATACTACATAACAACTGAAAAGAACAAATTAATCATAAAAGAAATGACAAAGTAGGATGTTTAGTTGTGCTCATCAGTGATATATGAGATTTACTGAATGAAAAAAATCAGGTTATACAGAAGTAGGTGTAGAATGACCTCATTTTTTAAAAATAAATTTAATATCTGTACCAGTTTTGCCATTTTTAAATACATTAAAAAGAAAGAGCTTACCCAGTAGATAAATATTTTATAGGTACAATGTTCCATATATATTTATTAATTCTACTGTATTAATTATATATTTCAAATTTTCTATGATCTCAATTTTGGTTTATTGCCTGTATCATAGCCTGACAATGGTTTTTGTTCAATTACTACCTTATAATTGTTTCTGTTTGCCTTGTATATCTAATGTATTTACTATGTATTAATTGGAAGTATATCTCAGACCAGATTTTCTCATTATAGGTTGTGCCTCTTAAAAATCTATCATGAGGGGCTAGGGTTGTGGTTCAGTGGTAGAGCACCTGCCTAGCATGCGTGAGGCACTGAGTTCAATACTCAGCACCACATATAAATAAATGAATACAATAAAGATCCATCAACATCTAATAAAAAAGTTTCTAAAAAGTCAAAAAAAAAAAAAAAAGAAGTCATGCATTAAAGTTGTCTGGGACCTGAAAGAACAATCATAATCAGAAGTAGCTTTCATGGGGTAAAAACAGACTAGGTTTCTCTAAGACCATTTGCAAAATAAAACTAAAAATGCAAACTAAAAGTCGGGCGTGGTGACGCAAGCATGTTATCCCAGCACTTTGGGAGGCTGAGATTGGAGAATCGCAAGTTCAAAGCCAGCCTCAGCAACTGCGAGGTGCACTAAGCAACTCAGTGAGACCCTGTCTCTAAATAAAACACAAAATAGGGCTGGGGAAGTAGCTCAGTGGTCGAGTACCCCTGAGTTCAATCCCTGGTACCAAAAAATAAATAAATAAATAAAATGAAGCAAACTAAAGCTTTCTCTCTTCCTTCCTATACTTTGGGGTAAATCAAAATCATAGGGAAAAAAATCTAATTTTTTTACAACTTTAAAGAGTGTCATATAAAGCAATAAAGATGATGTAAATATTTTCTGTAAGCTTTGAAAACAAGAAATAAATTTAAATTATTTCAGTTTTCCAGAAGGAGCACACATAACTTTTGTCATGATGTTAAAAGAAAAATCAATCACAAGTGCCAATAGCATAGTTTGCCATGATTTATACTTGTGCTTGAAGGATAATCAAAACATTACTTACATGTGACATCTAGAAAGAAATTTAGCTTTTCTCCAAAGTAGAAAACTATAAACTCACACTGATAATCAGTAGATAACTTCTTTATCCCTTGTGCATTAATCATGTCCTTAAAATATATTTATATCTTGTTTCCCAAATTGATTTCAGACTCTAAAAATAAGAACTGTATACAGAGCCTACACCAGCAGCTTTTTTGCAATAAATGCTCAAAAGCATAGGTTGTTTGATATTTCTTCAGAAAAATATGCTAGTGAAGTGTGTTTCAGTCCACACATTGTAGCACGAGCTCTGAGGGCTGACCACCTGGCTCCAAATACTGCCTTAAATACTCATTAGAGGAGTGAAATGAGATAATAATCATTGTCACCACCTTCATAATTAACATCTTTGAAAGAGTAGCAAAAACGATCATGTTGCCTATCAGGCTCATCTGCTTTCCATTTTCCTCATGATCCATTAAAGTCCTGAGAAGATTTGAAAAGGTCTCTTCCCTACAATCATCTTTTTTAAAAGGATAATTAGATATGCATTTCAATCCAAAACTAGAAGTCACTAATTTTAAAGAAAAATCACCTTAGTGTTAAATTTCAATTAACTTTGAATCTGGCACAATTACTGCCACAACGTCACAACGTCTTCCATCTGTACTATCACTGACAGAATTTAGAACACATTATCATTTCTCTCCTACTGCCAGTCAATTCTGTACCAAGGCATACAAAAATTGGTTAAAATTATCCTCAGTTCCAAAAGGGTGAAGACTGTCAGGGTTTCTGGACTTCTCATTTAAGGCAAATGACTATGGACTTTTAAATGTTTTAATTAATTCTAGTGGGAAAATAAAGAGAATAAATGATTAGATGATCATTTTTTTACTCTAATTGTTGACAAAGTGAATAAAGCATTTTTGACATTTTATACTAAAACTAAAGAAAAAATATCTTCCATATTATAAAACATACTAGTTTATTTTTTAAAAAGTTAAATATTTGGTCTGAAGCAACCTTGAGAATCTGTACTATTAAAACTCCAAACTTTTCATAAAGTGTACGTTTGAGAAATACACTGAAACTTATATGCTAAAAATAGAGACAGAGTCAATTCAGCTATGCCAAACCAAGAAAACCAATCCAAATATTAAGTGCCAACAATTATAAAGGAAACAGATAAAATTAGGGATTTAAGAATCTTAAATAAAATAAATTTAAACCATATTTTTGGTGATAGCAATCCCTGCTGAAGTAGAGAGTGGAAGAGATATAGCTGACAGTTAATTCAGGAAATCCTCTTACCTATGAGAGTATGATAGGTAAAAGTAAAAATGATTTAAATACAATGAGTCCAAAATTATTAAGAGGAAAGATGGGAAAACAATAAAGCACCCAAGTCAATTCATATACACATAAACAACAGAAGCATTTAGAAGCTTATGGGAATGTTTTTCCTTCTACATGAAATATGAGATCTGAGTCTTGCTCATATTAGAGAGAACAGTTCATACCAGACCCACTTAATCATCTCTTCCCCTTGGAATTATCAAGTTAGTGGTTGAGGGAAACAAAGCAAATGTATGTATATTCTATGTTTAGACTTTAAGAAGGCTCCCAACACATTTCTTAAATCACATTACTTTATATTGTTATATGATAGTGGTGAGAAACAGCCTTAAAAATTGAATATTGTCAGCACTCAGAAAGTCACACTGTAGGAGAGTGGTTCTTTCCAAAGAAATATCTGGGGAATAAACCATCAAAAAAAAAAGAAAAAAAGAAATATCTGGGGAAAACTAAGAAGATCAAATCATTTATAAAATTTACAAGATAACATTCTTTTAAGAAAATCAAACACATTCTTATAGTGTCAAATGACCTATGTCAGGAAGTGCAAATTAGAGGAACTTTTTGTTTGTTCATTTGTTCTCAGATAGTGACAAAATTACTCATTGCCTTCTGTAATTTAGTATTGTGGACAGAAGTTCAAAACGTCATATCTTGGCCAGGCTCAATGGCACACGTCTGTAATCCCAGCGGCTTGGGACGCTGAGGCAGGAGAATGGCAAGTTCAAAGCCAGCCTCAGCAACTTCAGCCCTAAGCAACTTGGCAACTTAGCAAAATAAAAAATAAAAAGGTCTGGGGATGTAGCTCAGTGGTGAAGGGCCCCTGGGTTCAATCCCCCAGTACCAAAACAAAACAAAACAAAACTCATATCATCTTATGAATGGAGAAACTGACAAACTTAAATGTAAAACCTACAAGCTTACATTATATATTTATAATATTATTTTAAATTTACAATATATACAATTCCATAAAATCAAGAGGATTATGAAGAAACAGAAAACAGAATCTACAAATGATTTGTGAAGATATCATTTATGTCTACAAATTGGGGGATAAATAAGACTAACTTCACAAATTTTTTTTCATATAATGAATGCAAATATTGTATGTTAAATAAAATATTTTTATTCCACAGAATAATAAACTCAGTATAGAAAAAAGTCTCTATAACCACAGAGCAGGATGGAATTGTAAACAATTGAGAAAAATTTTCATAATTATTCTAATAAGGATAATAAGGTAAGAGGAATTAATAACCCACCTAGAAAATCTGAATAGCACAAAATTCTTTTAATGCAAAACAATTTTAAGAAATTCTTTCTTTTATTTATGACACTCTAATATTAGCTCTATACTTACTATATTCATAAATTATGAAAATGAGGAAATGCTTGATTCTGTAAATCATAATGTGAGTTCTCCATACACATGTGGAGATGGAAAGATTTCTTCCCACATTTCCTGAAGTGGAAGGATTTCTGAAGCTCATGTTGATGGCCCAGAGTCATTCACTCACTCATAATTCTGACACATGTGAAATTTCAAGCCTTTGCAGGAGTTTTATGTTCTTAATATCACCTGTCAACAAAACCACAGATGAGTCTGTCCTGACAAGAAATATAGTTCTTGATCTCTCCTTCAAAGAGCAAGAGTTTGGGGATCAAATTTCTTCCTCTGCTCCTCCTACAAATAAGGTTAAGACTTCATTCTCCTGAGCTTCCATGAAAAACACTGTCTTCAGTTAAGAGAAAAGGAAAAATAAACTAAGACCATCATGGGATTCAAACATAAATACTTGGATTCTTTTCAGAAAAGCAAAATGTGGTGAACCACACTCCTTCTGTCACGGAACTTAAAAATACTGTTTAATGGAACCAAGAGTGCTGGATCATATTTTTTCAGTATGATAGAAAGATCTATCTAATAAAAGATTAAACTTTACCAGTGTATGAAAAATTTGAAAATGATTTTAATTTCTTGAAAACTAAATAATCCAAAAGAACACTTGTTGAAGAGGCAAATCCTAATGACCTCTTATTTCAGCATTTCCTAAAGGCCCAGGTCCAGTTTCATGAATCTTGAAAAACAAACAAATGGCTCTCCTATAAAGCATATTCAAGTTAAAAAAGTTTCAAAGACAGCTTTTACTATGTTCAACTATTCATAATAGGTCATATAAATCAAGTTTTAATTGGATTTTCTAAGAGTGGAAAATGGTTACTAAACTTGGAACTTAACACAGATGATACTTCAGTGAAACTTTACTGAGTTGAATTTTGAAGGTTGCCAAGACTAAGGTTCTGGAGCAGAAAGATTACTAAACAGAATTTCAGCTTTTGTAACTCTTCCTATTCTACCAATTCATTACTTCAGGTCAAACCATATCCACTCTGAAAATAAAATGGAATAGAAGTTTTACTTCTATGAGCACAAAAGTGTATAATACAGATATTACTCCTGTTTTCTGAAACCAGCATTCTAAAAGTAATGTGATCATCTTATTTATCTTGGAAGAAGTTTGGGCTTCTCTGTATGAATCTTCCCTAAGATACCTCTGAGTGGTTGTCACTCAATTTCCTTTTGAACTCCTAACTATTGTGTAGTTCACTGTCTCACAGGGAAATTCACTTCATTTTTAATATCTCTAATTGTTGGAAAATTTCTCTTAATCCTTAACCAAATTTAGTTCCTTATAATTTCTACTTGATTCTTGATTTGTGTTCTGAAACATAATAAAATAGTATTCCTCTTCTTATCATACCTCTTCAAATATTTGAAGGCAGTTTCCTCTTCTTCTTTATGAATATTTTCATACAAGGTATGCATAACTATACGGAATTCTCATACACACATATTTACATATATACATGCATATTACATATACTTTTAATTAGTAAGCCACATTTTGACATTTTTTTCTAAGAATGAATGACATTAAAATTGAACATAAGAGTTGATCTTAATCAAAGCTATGAATTAAAACTTCATAGGAATACAACCAAGGTAATGCTAAATAGTGTTTGGTAATAAAACTGAAACAAGTAGTAAACAAACTTGTAGAACACAGAAAAATATCCTCATTATTTTTACAAGAAAATAGGAGAGCCCCCACTGACCATGTGGTTGACAAAGAAAACAAGCTTTAAAAAGTAAAATTGTTCAAGGTTACCTAGCTAGAAATGAACAGAGAAAGGGTTCAAACTTAGAAAGTCCTGCTTCAGAGACTTTTCAATCACACACAGTATTGTTCCCCAGCACCATCTCTGTGCTTGTTCAAGGATGGTGCCAACCAAGGGCCATGTAAAGCTATGTATTTATTTCAACCATAATTATCATAAATAGACATTATCGCCAAACCTACTTGCAAAAAGCAAGAAAATGTAGCTGAAGTCATGACTTAGAAGTTGCTGTAGCAATCAAAACAAAGGTGTGATCTGAGTACACCTAATCACAGAATATTTGAAGACAAATACAAAAGATGAAAAAGGGAGAAAAGAAAATCTAGTGTATTATGTTTCCATGCCTCTGACATTTTTTTTCTGTCTTGCATATACTTCAGGAAGACAGAGATGGTTACCACAACCATGTAAGCTATGGTCTCACATTGATAATATTGCAACAATCAGGCTCTGGAGTCCTCCTTTGATGAACTAGGGTAAAGGTTGCTAAGACAACCGCTGGTGTTCCTAGGAGATATATCCTGTGGTGCTGTCATGTCATCAACGTTACTGTAATGTTCTTGGAGTGCTTGATTGGTCCACAGAGTTCAGTTGCTGCTCAGAAAAAAAGTCAAAGCAATATACTGGCCTTGTGGTTCAACAGCAACTGGTAGGGTACCACACAGCAACATAAAAAGACTATATCCAGTGAAATAGTTGTCATTTCAAACTAAGCTATCAATCTATCAATAGAAAGGATAAAGTCCAGTGTAATAGAATATTACATATATAAATATGTAAATAGTATTGACCAAGAAGAGTATACTTACTTTTCTATAGCACAGAAGTTTCTTTGCAAATGTTTTTTAAAGGCAATAAATTGAAGCTTATACAAGACAATTGCATAGTAATAATAGTGATGGGCATAGTAGGTAGATGTGCCAAAGTATGTTAGACTTCTATTGAACAATCAGAGAAAAGTAACTCCAGTACTAATGAAAATCAGAAAATAAAATACATAGGCTACATTGGTTTATATTATTTTTAGCAGAAACCAATTTTTAAAAATACAGTTATCTACACCTACATAACTAATGAGTTTTGTAGGATAAAACAAAAAGAGATACACCAAAAGGTTATCAAGGAATATTTTAAAGAATTAATAATCAAAAGAGATATTTTACTCTTGGTGCTCTGCATTTTTCAAATTTTGTACTGTAATGTTTTATAATAAAAACCTTAATAAAATAAATCCAATAATAGATTTTAAAATACATATTAAATATCTGCGATAGCCAAAAAAAAAAATATAGCTCTATCTAGGAGGGAGGGAGAGAGGAGGTGAGAAAGAGAGAGAAGGTAATGAAAGAAAAAGGAGAAATTAAACTGGATGCTCCAGAAAATGATGTTTAGCATGAACATGTTAAATAGAGCACTAAAGTAACAACTTTGGGAATCCTATCAATACTAGAATATGAAGGAAACGTATACATTCCTTTTGAAAAGATCCTGTGCCAACTTTTCAGTGAAGTCTTCCCTGCCTAATTCTTTTCAAGACCACTTATCCTCTGTTACATGCTCTATTTTGTTCATTGGAATAGGAATCAGTGACACAATGAACAACTAACATCATTGGAAATCAAAGATCCCAAAAAACAGTAGAGGACATATTCAAATCACTGAAAGAAAAATACTTCCAACCAAAGATTCTACATCCAGAAAAACTTTCAAAAATTAAGGTGAAATAAATACAATGTCAGACAAATAAAGAGTAATAAAACTGGTCACTAATAAACCAACTCTACAAAATATACTAAGGGGACTTCTTTAAAATCAAAGAAAATGCACCATACATGAGAAGAAATAAAGAACACTGGAATGGTAAATATGAAGATAAATATAAGACAGTACATTAATAAACTTGAATATATTTTTTCTTCCTTATCTTAATTATATATATATATGTATTATATAAAATTATATATTACATATATACATACAATTAATGTTACATGGAATTTACAAAAATCATTGTATAATTGAGTTTATAGCAAATATGTGGGGGGGAGAACTAAGTTATATAAGACAAAATTGTTATAGTCTACAAGATTAGGTTAGTATTAATTTGAAAGATACATTCTGATAATTAAAGTATTTAATCTCTACTGCAAGCACTAATAAAATGACTTAAAATACATTTGCAAATGTACATTTAATATGTAAATTAAATCACACAATTACAAATAATCCATTGTTCATAAAAGAGCTTACAATATAAATCAGAATAGAAAGGAGTTTTCTCAACTCAATTAAGAACATCTACAAACAACAGCTAACATCATACCAACCTAACATAAAAGACTGAATATTTTTTCTTCTAAGTTCACAAACAGACGAGGATATCCATTCTCACAACTTCTAGTCAACACTGCACTAAAGCATCTATCTAGTGCAATAAGGAAAGAAAGAATGAAAGAGAAAGGGAAACGAAAGAAGATAATCCCTCAACCCTAAGA
This sequence comes from Geosciurus inauris, assembly GCA_004024805.1. Taxonomy (NCBI): domain Eukaryota; kingdom Metazoa; phylum Chordata; class Mammalia; order Rodentia; family Sciuridae; genus Geosciurus; species Geosciurus inauris. Next base: position 50,002 of record PVHX01002207.1, read on the forward strand.
CTACATGATACTATATGTAAAAATTCCTAAAGAACCTATGCCCAAAAGTATCTATTTTCTCTTCTAGAATGTTAAGCTACTCTAATTCGAGTTAAGTAAGGACTCAATATCAATGTTAAAACAATCTTGTATTCTTTCATATTAACAAAACTGAGAAAAAAATAATTCCATTCACAATAACATCAAAAAAAGAAGAAACAGGTAAATTTAGAAAAAATGTGTAAGACCAATACACTGAAAACTGTAAAAAAAAATTCTTCATAAAAATTAAGATTAAAAAGAATTGAGAAAGATATTTTCACGGAGTAGGTAAAATGGCTCTTATCCCTAAATTGATCTATACATGCAGTGCAATCCCTATCAAAATTTTAGCAGTAGACTAGTGGTATAGCTTACTGATAAGGGTGCTTGTCTACCATGCCCTAGGCTCTGGGTTCTCCCCAGGACTGTCCTTTGGGGAAAAACAGGGGAAAAAAATCTTAGTCCATCATGGAACATACAAAAATTTCTTTAAAACAGATCACAAACCTGAATGTAAGTACTAAAATTATGAAAACTTCCAGAAGTAAACAAAAGAGAACATTTGTAATCTTCAGTTGCACAAAGATATCTTAGATAGCATACCAAAAGCATAATTCACAAAAGAAAATGTTGCTATGTAAAAAATTAAATCATCTGTCAAAAGACAATCTTTTGAGACAATGTAATATCCACTTGTATACATTTTTAAAAATACAACTCAATTATTAGAAGGCAAATAACAGTTGAGCATGGGTAAAACATGGTTAGACATTTAATCAAAGAAATCATACCAATTGCTAATATGCATAAAAAAGATGGATACCATCATTCATCATCAGAGAAATGTGAATTAAAACCCAAAATAACACTTTGCACCTATTAGGATGGCTATGATTAAAAAGATTGACAATACCAAGTGTTGGTGAGGATGTGAAAGAAGTAAAATCCTCACATGTTGCTAGTCAAATGGGAAATGACATAGCCTCCTTGGAAAACTGCTGGCAATTCAATTTCTTTAAATCCTAAATATATCCATACCATACAACACAGCAACTCTTCCCCTATTCATCTGCCCAAAAGAAATGGAAAAATATTCTTGTAAACTCTTATATATAAATTCTCACTATCTCATTAGCCTAAATATGGAAATAGCCTAAATATGGAAATAACCTAATATCCATCCATGGGTTTATGCACAAACTGTAGTATATCTATGCAATGTAATGTTGTTCAGCAATAAAAATGAACAACCTACCAATACATGCTACATCACAGATAAGTTTATAAGTTTCGGAGGCTGAAATCTTTCTCACTGACAAAAATTAAAATGTGGCAAAACATGCAGTTTAAACATGAGGACACTGTTAGGAGTACATAATTCACTATGTAATCACCTATGGTGTCCTCTATACAAAATACAGTAACTTCACAGAAATAACACAATACATTGACTTTAACATTATAGGCATTCAGGAAAAAAAAGGATGAACAATGCCATTATCTGCATAAAAATATCAATTTGTCTAATCTTACTTTAAAGGTTAATCAATGGTCAGGGAGAAATTATAGGGAAACATGAGAAACATAAAAATTTAAATTAAGGACCTCATTTGCACTTATAAGAACAGAAAAAGACTCTAGATAAGTTTGAATAAATTTATGACATGCATTTCTAACATATAGAGAAAGCCCTTATGTCAAGTTGCTCATCACTAAAACTACAGTTCAATATTGAAAGTCTCTAATAGAATATTATGATCTGAACAGAGAAGAAATGCTCATACTTTCCCAAATTAAATTTAAGTGGAAGTCAAAAATGAATTTTTTTTTTTGGTACAAGGAATGAACACAGGGGCACTTAACCACTGAACCACATACCCAGCCCCTATTTTGTATTTTTTTAAGAAACAGAGTTTCATTGAGTTGCTTAGGACCTTGCTAAATTGATGAGGCTGGCTTTGAACTCGCGATCCTCCTGCTTCAGCCTTCCAAGCCACTGGGATTATAAGCATGCCCCACCGTTCTGGGCCTAAAAATGAATTCTTTTTTTTTTTTTTTTTGGTACTGCAGATTGAACTCAGGGGCACTCGACCACTGAGCCACATCCCCAGCTCTATTTTGTGTTTTATGTAGAGACAAGGTCTCACTGAGTTGCTTAGCGCCTTGCCATTGCCAAGGGTAGCTTTGAACTCGCAATTCTCCTGTCTCAGCCTCCCGAAGTGCTGGGATTACAGGCTTGCGCCACCGCGCCCGGCTTAAAAATGAATTATTGACAGCCAAATGAAACCTGTCTTTCAGCATTTCTTTGTGGTATGGTACGATTCATAAATACATTTAAAACTTTTTAATCAGCACATCATAAAAAGATGGCTACCTGTCTATAAAAGATAAAGGAGCATTTTCTAAACAGATTTGACCACAGAAAATCATAGATTATTTCCTACTTTATCTTTTGAAGTTTATTTCCCAGAATTTACTTGCAGCTTCTAACTAAAGAGACAAATGTGAGGATATTTCTGAGGATTAAAAAATGTAATTTTGTTATACTTTTCCTCAATGCTAACCCTGAAAAAAAAACAGAAGATGAATAACAGCCGCTATTGTTCTGTCCTAGAGATGATGTATTTCAAATGCTGGACTTCTTCCAGGGTGTCATTAAGGTTCTTTGAAACATTGCTACTAAAAAACAACCAAAAAAAAAAAGTCAAAAGAACTCATGTTGTTTATTGTTTTTCAAAATCCATTGCCATTTCAGTTTGTGGCTAGGTTAATCCATCTCTTTCATTTTGGAAGCCACTGCAGAATGCTTTGAGGAGTGAACATAAATGATATTTGTAGACAGGGGCAATGAAAATTTGATTTCAAACTTTCATGAATCTGCAAAGGAGACCAGGGATTTTAAAAAGCAATAATTTGTAAATAAAAAACAAATCCAAATAGAGCTCCTGAGGATTGATTAGTGACAAGTTTTACAATCTTTATTAAGAAAACAAGAAGCAGAGACTACTGTTTTACAAACATATTAGGTGAGCTTGGTATTTCTCTAAAATTATTAAACCTGCCGATATCTGATACTGCCTTTTCTAAGGCAAAAAGAAGTGAGTGGAGGAATGTACTCAGGGAATATTACAGGTGGAAAGGAACAATAACAATAATAGTGGGAAAAGTAATGATAATATTTGTTCAGCAACTTAAGCCTGGGAGCTGCAGATGCTAGGAATTTTAGGTGGATTATGTTATTTAATCCTTACAATTAACTTTCTCAGGTTGGTCTCCTAAACTGTCAGAGAATTTTTTAATCCAGTCTTTTTTTTTTTAGGGTTTTTATAGCTGTTCTTTACCAAATTAAGGAAGTTGCTGAATCACTGAAGGGTTTTTTTAAAATCATGAATTGGTGTTGGGCCTTGTTAGATGCTTTTTCTGCAGCTATTAATATGATTATGTAATTTTTCTTCAATAGTTTGTTGATGTGATGGATTACATTCATTGATTTATTAATGTGAAATCAGACATGCATACCTGGGATAAATCCCACTTGGTCATGGTGTATAATTCTTTTTATAAATTGTTGGATTAAACTTGCTATTATTTTGTTGAAGATTTTCACATCTACGTTCATAAGATATATTGGTCTATAGTTTTCTTTTAATGTTTTGATCTGGTTTTGGTATTGGAGCACTACTGGCCTCACAGAATGAGTATGGAAGTATTCCCTCTGCTTCTAACTTCTGGAAAAATACTGAAAAGAATTAGCATAATTTCATCCTCAAATGTTTGGGCTCATATGAGCCAAACATGCACTCTGTTTTGAAAGGTATTAATTATTGATTCAATTTGTTTAAAAGATGTAAGCCTATTCAGAGTATCTATTTTTTCTGAATTAGTTTTATTTTATTTGATTTATTTTTTGGTGATTCAGGAGATTGAATCCAAGAGCACTTGTACCATTGAGCCACATCTCTAGTCCTTTTTATTTTTTATTTTGAGACAGAATCTCACTAAGCTGCTGAGGCTGCCCTTAAACTTGTAATCTTCCTGTCTCAGCCTCCTGAATCTCTGGGATTAGAGGTGTGCCACTGCCTGGCCTGAATTAGTTTTAGCAGATTGTGTCTTTTAAGAAGTTGGTCCATTTCATGTACATTATCAAAGTTGAGGACACAGAGTTATTTATAACATATTTTCATTATCTTTTAATGTTCATGGGCTCTGCACTAACTTTTCATCTTTCATTTCTGATAGCAAGTCTTTTTTTCTTTTCTCCTTTTTTTGTCTTAGCTTGGCTAGAAGTGTATCAATGTTATGAATCTTTTCAAAGAACCAGCTTTTGGTTTTGTTGCTTTTCTCTTTCTTTTTCTATTTTTAATATCATTGAAGTTTTTGTTTCAGTTTGAATTTTTAGTTTTTTATTTTTTTTAATGTATTTATTCTAATTGGGTATACATTACAGCAGAATGCATTTTGATTCATTGTACACAAATGGAGCACAACTTTTCATTTCTCTGGTTGTGCACAAAAGAGTTACACTGTATGTGCAGTTGTACATGTACATGTATCCATCCAGTCTTTATAGTAAAATGCATTCTTCCTGGTAGATAAGCCAGCTTCCCCCTCCTTCTCTTTTAAAATGAATCTGAATTCATTGAATCATGGGGCTGAGAAAAAGCTTGATGGTCAATTGATGTTTTAGTCAGCTTTTTCACTGCTGTGACTAAAAGATCTTACCAGAACAATTTTAGGGGAGGAAAAGTTTATGCAAGGGCTCACAGTTTCAGAGGTCTCAGTCCATAAACTCCTGGCTCCATTCTTCGGGGCTCGAGGTGAGGCTGCACATCATGGTGGAAAAGTGTGGAGGAGGGACACAGCTCACAAGATGATCGTCAAGCAAAGGGAAAGAGAGAGACTCCACTCTCCAGGTACAAAATATATACCCCATAGCCAAGTCCCCAATGAATCACTGCTCCAGCCACACCCCACCTGCCTCCATTTACCACTAAATTAATCCTGTCAGGGATAATTAACTGGTTAGGTTAAGGCTATAACCCAATAATTCCTCCTCCAAACCTTGCATTTTTCTCACACATGAGCTTTTGAGGGACACCACATCTAAACCATAATGATTGGTATCATATAAATATACACTTATCAAGTATGACTTATAAAGGAGTACAAATATTTATTATTAGTCTAGGTTTCTTAATTTCCAAATGTATGAATCTGACATTCATAGATTAAAGGGATTTACTAAAATCAAGGTTATCAAAGGAAACTCTCTTCCAATCTGTTGAAATTTTCCTCATACATCATGCATGACCTTACAATATAAGAATAGGTGCTATTACCCTGATTTGTAGTAATCCTCTCTACAAACATGGCCCACTCCACGAAAAGAAACCTTGAAATCAACTTCAATGGGTTACATTGATGTAAGCAAATGTTAACCCCCAAATAGCTCACTGGATTGCAAACAAATTTCTTCCCCAATTCACCATAAAGCCTTAGTAACTCAAAATAAATTCCCAAATTCTCAGAACAATATAAGATCTGAATTATGTAAAAGAGATCATGGCACAAACTAATATGGATGTCTGAGAGAGTCCTTATTGCTAGCATATCTTTTTTTAATAACTAATTTATGCATACTCAATGCTTGACATATGATGAGTAAGAAAGTGCTGAAAAAGAAGTTGAGCTTAAGGAGAGATGAAAACAAGGAAGTCATGTGGTGAAAAAAGAAACTAGAAAGAGAGAGAGTATGTGAGACACTGATGAGCACTTAGAGATGTAGAGGAAACCAAGTGATGGGATCAAAGCCTAATCAAGCCATCTGGAAGTTTCTTCTGACTTCAAGACTGCTGAATTGAAACCTGCCACGGATTGTTGCACCAGATGCCTCTCAGTGACAAGTTGACATCTTGGTCAGGCCTTACATGTTTATAACCCATTACAGCAGGATAAAGATATAAATACTTTGGAGTCTAAGACAATGGCTTTCTGTTTCACTAGTATCTCACCAACTTGCTTATGAGAATTCTGTACCTCTAGTCATAAAATAAACCTGTGACTTACAACACAAAATGAAATCACAAAGATCATGGTTTATCAGAAGCATTTTCAGTTCAATCTATAAATGTTTTACTGTCATGACTGATGATTAACTCTTGACTTTTTCTCTTTGATGGCAGGGGTGGTGGTTCATTAGTATTAAGTGCATAGACAAAACAGCTAAATAATGAAAGCTTCTTAGTGTTACTAAGAATTATATATGCTAAATTATTTTGAAATAGCACTTTCTTATCCAAGCCAAATAAAGAACTAGATATTTCAGCAACATAAAGTCATCTATTAACAAAAACAGCTATTATGGGGATATTATGCATATCAAGGTCATATTTATCACCAAGAACATAATTTTTAAGCATGATTTTCTTTCTTCTTTCCATGTTTTAAGAAACTACATACTGGAATTTGGTGACATGCTAATTCAAAAACATCACTTACTTACTCTCCTGGTTAAGACTTCATGCCATTACTGATTATAATTTCAATTTGGGACAACTATAGCCTCCCAAATGCCCCATTCTCACAAACCCAGGTGGGTTGCAGAAATATAAATGTAAGAATGAGCAGATTACTATTCTTTTCTAACTAAAAATCTAGCCTATTGCTTTATTTTTAAACTACATGAGCATGTTTAGATGATAATTGCATCTTCTCAATGAGCCAGTTCCTTATTATTGGAATTGGCAGGGGGCCTTGACATTTGAGTCATCATTTCATTATGTCTATTTCTTACCCTGGTATACAAATTAAATAGAATACAAGCCAAATATAGGGGGGGAATCTGAAGCATTATCTTTAAATTGAATGAATTTTTCTCAAATATATAAAACAATTAACATTGGTAATAATCTAGTTCAGGAACATTTTTGAAAATGCTAACTTCAATTCAAAAGGCAGAAATATACTTCAAACACTTCACGCCAAATATTGAACTACTGTAAAACTGAAATGACAGCTTTAATATTTTCTAAATTAAAAAGCTAGCATAATTCCCATTTTAAAGCAATTATAAATGTGAACAAAAATACACATTTACCAAGTTTCTTCTCTTCTAAAAGGCCTCAAAATTAGCACATAAAAATTCAAGAAAGATTTAAACAAACAAAAAATAAATATATATAGACATACATACACATACACACACACATCTGTTACTCACTAAAAAATATTATTAGTTGGCCATGGTGGTACATGCCTATAATCTCAGCGAACTTGGGAGACTGAAGCAGGAGGATTACAATTTGAGACCAGACTGGGCAATTTAGCAAGACCTTGTTTCAAAGTTTAAAACTAAAAATGACTGGGGGTGTAACTCAGATGTACAGTGCCCTGTGTTCAATCCCAGTACTACTAAAAAGAATTAGATATATCTTTGTGTGATTAAATAATAATAATAATAATAATAATTCATTCACACTAAAATATCATCATGTATCAAATCAAAATCCAGGTCTATCCTTAGATGATTTCAAATCACTGGATTTACATGATAAAAATATCACTGAATGATTTTCCTAAATCACTTATTCAGATGAAATACATGTGTATCATTCCATCTTCCTCAAATACTTTAAAATGTTTCCATTGAACTTCAAAATTATAAAGTTAATTATGAAACTAACTGTACAAAATCCTCAAAAACATATTTGACATACTTTTGGGATGCTATTTCTTCATTAATTATTATTGCAGACAATCCAGAATATGTGTAGTAGATTATTCATTTACTGAGTTTTTCATTATTTGTGCAATTTTTCCTTACTTTAGCTATGGCAACCACTACTCATTTCTAATAACCAATAGCTTCCACAAAATACTTGGAAACAAGATAAATAGCCTAAGAGAACTTCATTTACTCTGTTAAGAAATGTTGAAAAAGCACTTTATTGAGAATTGAATGACTATACATTCAAAGATCTTTTCTGAAAGTTAACATTATTTTTCCCTTTTATAACTGAAAGAATATTATCAAAAATAAAAATAGTCATATGATTTTCCTTTACATTTTATTATTCATTTCAATGTTGACTCTCAAAAATATTTTGTCTAAGGGACAAAATGTTTGTTTAAACCTATTTGAAGATTCATTGCTGTTGTCTTTTCAACAATTATTTATAATTTATAACCCAAAGAAATCCAAAATAAAGATACCTAGTATTCTCTTCATCCTCTTGAGGAGTGAACATGTTCTAAAGGAATGAACCTATTTCAATACTAAAATTTAGTTCAAAAGAAGTCTTCAGATAGTCAATTTCCAACCTACAGGGAACACATTATTCTGTATAGTAAGACGAAAGTAAAATGTGTATCAGTTGTTCCCAGATTATGAAATTTAGAAGAGACCATATTCATAGTATAGTTGACTTTTTACCTATATTTATTTCAGATAAGGCAGTCAAACCCTGCAATGCTGAAATCAGTATCACCATTTCTCTCACAGTTTGACCTCAATCAGTGGAAATATTCATGAATGTAAAAATATTAGATTTTCAGTGAGTCCTACCATTTTTGTAATTGCTATGCCTAATATTAATAAATGTCTTCTTTTTATGTGCTGAAATAAATTAATGAATGAGGCAGACACTATGCAAAAATGGCTGGGAATAGGGCCAAATCTTCTTACATACATCAAGGGACCAGTAATCTTCTAAATGGCACTTAAAGCTCTCTTGCCTAAATAATTACAAGTATAGCCAGCATGTAATTTATTGCAATAATTATCCATTCCATGGTTCTCGTCACCCATCTCAAGTCCATATCCACTTACCTTTTCTTTATTTTCAGTGCCAGAAGCCTCAGGTTTGGTCCTAATCACAAATGGGGTGGACAGTCGCAGCAGGACTCTCTCAAAGGTAGCATTGACTTTTGGAGAAACAATCTCAAAGCAGTCCTCAAACCTGAGCACTTTGTGAGTGTCACATCGGAGTTGTTTCCTTAAGCCTTCTCCCAGCTGAAGGATTGACATGTTAGGGTCAAACATCAGGTGGAAAGGGAAGGCTCTGCAGAAGGTGTTGATGCTAATTCTGAGGTCTGCAGGAACTTGGGAGGTTCCCTGTGGAAGGTTCTTTGTGATGTTAGTATTTTCACATTCTTTGATAAGGAAAGTAAGACAGCTACAATTGCCTGGGTTTGAACCATCAGAGCACAGCTTCTCATTTGCAACCTGTTCCACTTCCACATCCTGGCGATAGATCTTCTTTCCTGCAGCCTTAATCATCCCCAGCATTGCAAACCCCACCACATGATGAGGGTGGAAGTAGTGGAGCATAAGAGCACCTTCAGGGAGCTCTTTGCATAGGAAAGATGGTGACTCCAGAGTGGCCTGTTTTCCAAAAGAAGTTCTAATGTGTTCCAACAAAGCATCAAAGCCATTAAAAAAGTCCTGTAATGTGCCACCTACGGCTCGAAGGACTCTCTCATTCTCATCAAAGCATATCTTAAAGAACTCCTCTCCAAATCTTTCTTGAATTTCCTCAAACTTCAAACCTGAAGGAAAATGAGAAGCAAGTGTTAGGAAAGTAGAATATAAGTAATTAAATTATAGGTTTTAAAAAGATTCTCAAAAGAGTTCCCTAGTGAGTAAAGCAAGAAAGATATTTTCCTTGGGCACACATTTTCCCACATAGGTTAGCTCATTCATTTGGAATCAGAAAAAAGTAAATTTTAGTTCATCTTTTGGATGCTTCTAAGATATTAGTGAAAATTGAACATGTTTGGGGTTTTTTATTTGTATGTTTGTTTGTTTTTAAATAGACTGCATTTTAAACTAGTTTTAGGTCCGTGGCAAAATCGAGTGGAAGATACAGACATTGCTCACTCTACACTCTGCCCTTTATAGGCAGAGTTTCCCCCGTCAGCAGCATGCCCCACCAGAGTGGTACATTGGTTATAACAAATGAATTTACATTGACCCACTGTCATCACCCAAAGTCCATAGTGTACATTAGGGTTTACCATGCCATAAATTCTATTAGTTTTGACAAATGTATCCACCACTATAGTATTATGCAGAGTAGTTTCACTGCCCTAAAAATCCACTGTGCTCCTCCTATTTATCCCTTTCTTTCCCCTAACTCCCAAAAGCATAACGTTTTTAAATACTACTATCTAGTTGTTCCTTTTTCTCTTTAATACCCTACTCCAGTTGCTAGAAATATCACAAACAATTTTTTTTTTATTTTTCTTATTGATTTCCCAGGTCTTTACAGAATACCCAAGTTGTCTCTATATTATGCCATGTATCACCCATACTACCATCTTACTTCATGGCATAATGTACTCATTAAGTGGGAAAAAATCAACCAAAAAGGGAAACTGATAGATGAGTGGGAAAAGATAGAAATGGTGGGTTTATGTTAGCAATCTCAGGGGAAGTCCAGCAGGTCAGCTACACCTTAGGGACAGAGAAAACAAGAAATTTTAGATGACAGAATTTGGAATGATTTGCATTCTTTCACCCACAAAAGTGAGAGCAGTCAAAAGTGGAGTACGAATTTGACCACACAGAAGCAGAGTCATCGTTTTTCTCAGTACATACTCATTCCTAGATCCAGCAAAAGGAACTCTACCTTTACTACCAGAATTATAATAATTATAAACAAATAAATACACACAATGTGTCGTAGGGTAATTAGAAGCAGGATCACATGTGACCATGTGAAATTCACTGTTGAGGATGATCTAAGGAAAACATAGAAGAAATTTATGGTCCAAAGAGGAGTTCAACACATAGAAAGAATCTGCATGCTAACAACAGCGTCTATACAGTCACTGCATTACTTCTCCTGGAATTTGATTGAAATTAGCATGTGTAGTTTCATTTTCATCTTTTCTTGTCCACTCTATTCCATCTTATAAGGAAGTCCTGAGAATCAATCCAGGACTGGGAAAAGACAGGACACTTTACTAGTGCCAGGTTGGAAAGCAGAAAAAATTGACACTGTCTATGGCTTGTTTTGCTATTTCTATCTTTATTGTTCCTTCCATCCTGAAGTGAGGTAATAGGATAGTCAATAAAATTATTTTTAAAATAAATTCAAAACACATCATGTATTTGTTGAGAACTTACTATAAAGTCTTAGAAGTGTAGTAGTCAAGGTAAGATGTCAATTTTACAATTCATCGATTTTCCTTAAAATCAATGTGAAATGAAAATTAGTAGAAACCTAAGTGAGAAGGATTCTCTATATTAAGAAACATTGCACATTTATTTCAGTTCCATAGAGTGGATGTTCAAGGATAGCTGAGAAAGCCACCTATTAAGATAAAAACATCACTACTCATTCTACATTGCCATGTTACAAGATTGCTCTTCAACATATGTTGCATTTACTAACAATAACACCAGCCAGAGTTGATAATAATAGCACTTATCTGCCCAGTTCTCTAGTGTGAAAGAAAGCAAGATAGATGATCTGCAACTTGGCTCCTGCTCTGTTGGAACTGCTTTCAAAATTATCTAAACCAACATATGCTGTTTTGTCCTTATCTTACTTGATCTTGTTTGTTGTTTTTCCTTTAATTTGACACTATTGGTCAGTTCTTCCTCCTAAAACTCTCATTGCTTTTAGCTTATTAAACCAGAGTCTCCTGGTTTGATTACTATATGTCTGAAAATTCATTCTCACCTCCTTCACTAATACTTCTTTCTGTGCCAGATCCTTATGTCACCATCACTATGTGGTAACTAAAAATTTCTAACACATACAAATTAGTTATGCCCACATGGGTGGTGGTGTTCTCTGGTGCTGTGAACTTTTCTAATTATAAAATTCTTATTAAAAACTAGATTTAGAACAAGCATTCCTAGAATCTGGTTGATCTTTGCTGAACTACAGTATTCTATATACCACTAAAAATATTCCATAGATTGCCTCTAAATTTTTTAAAATTTTTTTTAGTTGTAGATGGACACAACACCTTTATTTTTTATTCATTTCTTTTTATGTGGTGCTGAGGATCGAACCCAGTACCTCCCATGTGCTAGGCAAGCACTCTACCACTGAGCTATAACCCCAGGCTTGCTTCTAAATTTTGAAGAATTGCGTCTTCCAAGGACACAGGGACTATAAGCACAGAGGAGGAAAAGAATTGCTTCTAACTGACATTTCTTATAAAAGTAAAAATGCCCTCACAGTTATTAAGTGAAGAACACAGATATAAAGACAATACAGTAAGCTAATGTTCTATTTCCAGTGTCAGAATCTCAAATAATAATCCAGAAAACAAACAGTAAATACATTACCAGAGGCAACAAAATAAAAACTACTTCATATGCAGCATTTTATCAACTAGAAATCCTTGCTGCTTTAAAAATACCCTGTGGACAAAGTTAATTCCCCCACTTTGATGGGGCCACGTAGGGATGTCCATGTTTCTAGGAACACTTACCACAGCATTCAGTGGTAATGAAGCAAGTGGCTCAGAAAAGAGCATGATTTATACTGTATTTGCAACTTCTCCTATGTAAATTTGAAATCATTTCAAAGTAAATTCATACAAAATTTTTTTAAATCACCTTTGTACTTTAAGGTAAAATGACTGTTAATTTTCAAGTGATGTCACTAGAGTACACCACAATGCTAAGATGACTTTTATATAACTAAAGAAAAGCTGAATTGTTTTGAATATTATACTCAAATACTATACACAGTAATTCTATATAAACCACAATATTCAATTAACTAATGAAGATTTTCATTCCACAATTGTTAAACTCCACAAGAGCAGAAAAGAAGAGAAATATTCTTAGAGTTTGAAAAATTAAAGGTAGAGAAAGATCACTTCAACTTCTGCAAATAAACTACAAATCAGTAGCCAAAAACTTCCATTTTAAACTTTATCTCAAAAATCAGAAGCACAAAGTGGTTCAGCTCAGACAACTGCTACAGTTTTACCTCTCAAGATTACACCTACGATTGACGCAAACCCCTACTTACAGTAAATCACTTGAAACGTATAGACAATGCTCATCTCTTTCTATCACAAGATGCCATGACAGCTTGACATTTGGGTCTGTAAGAATACATTTTCTCAAGAGGCAGAATTTATAATAAAACTGCTCTTATTAATGGGTAAGTGAAAAGTCAGAATTTTAAATTACTGTTAATTCACCTCTTTTAAGAAGGTGACTAGTCTAAATGCTAACATCCCATACCTTTGAATGAAATAGAATGTTCCTTCCCCGTATGGGTCTGTTATCTCTCATTGGCTACCCCATCCTGCCTTGGAATGTGCCTTTCTTGAAGACAATGATTTTATCCTATTGATGCTGCATATCTAATGGTAACTAGCACAATACCTGGCACATGGAAAACAATATCCTTTCATAGAAAGTAAGCATTCATCTAAGTTTTTGTTTGATAAATATTATCCATATTTTAAGGTTATAGTTGTGCTACATCCAAGGATACCAAGATGAAAGACTCTTTCTTTTTCTCTCATGGACCCCTTCAGATTATTAATTATACTGTGACCGTGTTATGACAGGTACCGAAGGAAGTACAAAGAAAACAGTGTCTGCCTCTGCTTGGGGAGATGTTTGAAAAGAGACTGAGAGAAAAAGCAAGTGTTCAAAACCTGACAAGGAAGTGAAGAAGCTTCAGCAGATGAACTCTGATGGAGTATGGATGAAGGAAGAAGGTGGAAAGCCCGCATGTCAGGGAAGAGCGGTAGTCAGTGTGTGATGGCTGGGAAGCAGGAGTGCAATCAGCACTGCAGAAGTGGGAGTTGAGATTGCCAATGCCAGAGTAAAGAACACCACCCTAAGAAATGATGTAATGTATTTAAAAGAGGAGAACATTGACAGATTTAGGCTGCCCCACTAAGAATATAAAGAAGGCCAAGCAGTGTGCTAAATACTTTCAGAGAGTATTTAGCCCTTTTTGAAATTATTATGCTGGTATCTGTGATGTTCTCATTTACAGGAGAGGAATACTAAGAAATTTACTCAAGTTCACACAACAGCAGATGTCAGAGCTAGGTCTCAGAGTGAAGTCTGTCTAATACTAACTGTCAAGTAATAAGCACAATATCATGAGAATAAAACCTCCACATAGGGAAAAATGCATTTCTTGTTCATTGTTATATAATCTCCCTGGCTCAGTAAAAATATTGGCTGGATATTAATGTATCACTGAAGTCCATAGAAAGGAGTAACAGGAAATGGTCAACAGTTATCAAATGCCATAAGGTCAAGTAAGAGAAGGAGAGAAGTTGGTCAACAGATCTGTCAGATCTGCACGAACTTTTGACAGCAGTTTCAGTGGAGAGGTTAGGATGAGTGTCATGGGGTGAGGACAATGTGACCAGTGAAGAAATAGAAATACTGGCTTTGGGCTGAATCAATAGTACTATTTGAAGACTAAAAATACTTTATAAAATTGTAAAACAAAATGACCTCCACATTTAGGAAAATGCTACCTTCATTCAGAACTAAACGAATAGACAGAAAAGGCACTAAATAGGATCATGGATATTCCAGGAGAAGTTCTATAATAAAAGAGGGAAATAGTGTCTTTCTAGGTCCAAGACAGTCCCTATCACACAGCAAATGTGGGAAAATACAACAGCAGGAGGTGTACCTTCAAGTTGCTTAAACTCCAAAGGACGAAGAGGATACCTACCAACTACCTACTATGTGAACTGGAGACATTCCACTAATTGGTTTTTGATTCTGTGTAGGTTCATCAACCAAATATTTAAGTGATATTAACTCAAGCTAAACTCTATCTCAAGTCCAAACTGTAAAGATATTTTGACATTTTAAGAAGATGGTTATCTTTTTAGGGAAATAATTAAATCTAGCAAGATTATAAGGCTTTTGTTAACTAAGTTTGAAACATATGACACTGTTGTAACAATATTATTCTAGTGCCATGCCAATTCATAAAAAATGACAGAAGTTAATTTATGTCTTTCAGAGATTTAAGGGTAAATAGTATACATCTAAATAATAAAAAAGAAGAATGCTAAAAAGAAATCCCACCACTCAAATGATAAATTCAAGAGAAACTATTTTGATTCTCACCTGCTATATAGGCTCACCCACCACTCAAATGATAAATTCAAGAGAAACTATTTTGATTCTCACCTGCTATATAGGCTCATTTGAATCTTCAATGGTGTGAGAAAAAAAACTTTTGTAGTTTCAGATAATATTATAGCTCAGTAAGCCAAAGTGTTGATATAATATTTTTTAAAAAGGTTCTTATCATTTTCAATCTATAAAGTGTTAAAACAATAATTTGCTATTATTCTCCTCCTTTTACTGAATTAGTGATATCTCTGTCTGCCCAAAAGAATATGGCATATTCATTTAAAGTATACATAAACATAAATTGTTATTTTTTAAAATTCTGTGATATCTTACAGATGAAAGAACACACATTCATATTTTTAAAACCGATTCTTTAACATCTTTGAGCTAACAAAGAATTTGCTAAGCATAAGAAAAGGGAGAAATCCTCTGAAACATCTAAGATTAATTCGTGAATACACACAAAGAAATAGGTATTACTAGAAGCATATTATATGCTTCAGGAACAAAATTATTTATGATGCTTAAGTTCATAGTCTGTAATTTTGAAAATTTGTTATGACATGTTTCAAAATATATGGAGGATATAAATTTTAATAAGAACTGTGTCATAATGACGGTGAAGCTTACCTTATCTAATTACTCTGGAAAATTTTTTTTCACCCAGCAATGACAACTAAAAGGTGAAGCATCATCAAAGTACATTCCAGTATAATCAATTGCTACTCCCCCCTTCCAAATCCCAACACACATGTCTATGCCTTTCATATAAAATAGTAGATAGTCCCTGGTAGTGTAAAGACTTGTTGGTGACCCTTCTGTTGACTATGAATAGATTAGGAAGAACTCAAGAAGAGTACAACTTCTAAAAACAGCAAGATGTAGAATGAGAAAAAGAAATCAATGGAGGAAGGGCTATAACTAAATAATCCATGGAGAGAATTTCCTCTGACTTAGAAAATCCCAAATCTACAGATGGAAAATGCATAAGTTTCAGCCAAGATTGATAAGAAACACGTACATACATGTGCATGCACACACACAGCTCCCTAAGAACATGTGGTTCATTTCCTGAAAGAGTAGAAATAAAGAGACTGGAAGAAAGATAATGGTCGAAAACCACAGGCAGAACTAAAACCTGAGTTCCTTATCCGACCAACCCATATGGCAAAGATTCAGAGAATCTCCCACTCAGTGAAACTTCTGAGAAAAATAACTGAGAAAACACTACAATCAAAGAACAAGACAAGTGATCAGAACAGAGGATTGAAGGAATCCAGAAGATGGGGAAAGTATATACACTGATGACAAGTGAGCCCTGCAACATACACAGAGAAACACACACACTCGCCAACATATGTGCACATACACATCACATACCTATGTGCGCTAAATGTGAACGTGTAACATGTCCATCCGTACACTACATACATACTGTTCACATATCATGAATAATGACATATTATACAGACATTTGCCATGTTAAATAAAGATTACTGAAGAGAGAAAAACTACTGAACTATACTACAAAGCAAATTTTATTCATAATCATAAACCAAACAATTTCAGTAAAACCCAGGAGTTGGAGGTCTGGGAAGAAACAGGAGGAAGTAGAAAGGAAAAAAGCAAAAATATTCTAATGGTCTTTTCTTAATGAGATTCTAGGAAGTAAGTTTTAAAAAACACAATATTACCAGGGCAATAACCGATATTTTATTTTAAAATAATAAAAAAGCCAAAAGTCTAATTTTAGTTAAAGAAAAAGGAAGATAACCAATAATAAAATCCAAAGTAGAGTAGAATTTTCAAATTACAAAGATTAAAAAATTTCAAAAATATGGGGCTGGGGTTGTAGCTTAATGGTACAGCGCTTGCCTAGCACCTGTGAGGCACTGGGTTCAATCCTCAGCACCACATAAAAAATAAAATAAAGTATTGTGTCCGTCTACAAATAAAAATATTTTTAAAAAATTAAAAAATAGTGGAAAGAAAAAACCAGGTAAAATAAATAATTGTCATAAATGAAAATAGAAGAAAGTCATATAAATCATGCAGTTCAGTAAATGTAAACAAATACATATTCTGTTACATGAGAATCAACTCACTCCCTCTATAAGAATTGCATTTATAAAGGGTAATTAAAATTAAAAGGCTGAAAATGAATCAGCAAAGAATTCCAAGAAACTGCAAGGGGAAAAAAAGTAGGACTAGAAGAGCAAATGTAATACCAACAAGGTAGATTAAGAGAAATGCTGAGCTGGATAAAGTAAGACATTATACAACAAAATCACAATTTACAAACAAGACCTAAGAGAGACAAATAAACCAAGCAACCTTGCAGCTGAATATGTAAAGCAAAAACAATTAGAAACTGACTGCAAATGTGTATAGGATTACTTTCTGGAGTGATGAAAATGTTCAAAAATCAACTGTAGTTCGTTGGATTAGAGGCAGGGGAATGAAGGAAAGAGGGATGGAAATAGGAAAGTCAGTACAATGAATCTGACATAACTTTCCTATGTTCACTTACGAATACACCACTAGAGTAACTCCACATCATTGTGTACAACCATATGATTGGGAAGTTATACTCCCTGTATGCATAATATGTCAAAATACATTCTAGTGTCATGTATAACTAAAAAGAACAAATAAAAAAATGCAAATCAATTTAGCGATGGTAGCCCAATTTTATGAATATTGTAGAACTATGAATCTTTTATATTAAATGCATGAATTGTGTGACATGAGTTATATCTCAATATACACTAAAAACATAATACTACTGAGTTACTAGTATAGCACTATTAGTGTTGAAATATAACAATTACTATTAACTGATATAAAATTCCATGTATGGGTTTTTTTTCAGGATAATCCCAACTACCATGTATTACTATAAAGCCCTAATTTTTAAAAAAATAAATACAATAATTAATATTTCAATATATGCTAAAAATTAAGAATAAAAAAATGCCATACAATTATTATAGTAGAAAACTTTAATATACCTTTCTGGGATCAGATGCATCTAACAGATAAAAAAGTGAAATCAAGTTAGATTAAATAATGTGTACAACAAAATAATAAAAACCTTAATCAAAATAAAATTTTAGTAGAAAATGTTTTTGATGCCTTTTTCAGCATCAAAAAGATCAAAGATAAAAAGAACATTCAGAGAAATTAAGTATTAACAATAAAAACAAAAATTCATAAAAAGTAAAGTCAGAAAAAAATGAAGACATTAAATTTAAGAACAAAAGCAACTACCTCAAAGCACATATATATATATATATACATATGCATAGAAAGTATGCATAGAAAGTATATGAAAAGAGATTACAAATACTCCTCAAATAGCTGGTCACAAAAATCCCATAATATATTTTAAGTAAAGATTATTCATATCACAATTTTTAATAGCAATAAGAAATTAATAAAAAACACTTAAAAATAACAAGAAGATGACAAGAAAATCTTATCCAGTTGGGAGTTAGGAATATATTCCCTTGGATTAAAGAGAAATCAAACCTTCAATTATTAACTTCTAAAAATCAAAGACAAGGAATCTACATCATGGAAAAATCCTCTAAGGCACAACAAAAACTGTACAAAGGGAAATGGGTGTTGTAAATGTTTTTAGCTACAAAATTAAATTAGTAAATAATTTCAAAATTAAGAAATTTATGTTGAGCTTAAGGAAAAATTAGGAAGTGAAAATAGATAAACCTAAAATTAAGAAATAGAAATAAATTAGAATGAGAAAAAAAAGCACATGTTGAGAAAAAACAGGAGAATCAGAAAAGAACCATGTAACTTTCTGCAAAAGATTGTATAAATGTAATATAAATGTTTAATAGGCAAAACTAAGTGACCAAAATTGACCCAAGAAAAAAACGGGCAAACCAATTCTGGCTCCACATTAAAAACACAATAATTCTAAATTTACTGATGTGTTTTCAGGCCAAACAAATAACTTTGAACTACTCAATTCATATATTAAACCCACGTAAAACCTGTCAACATCTGATATACTATACTAGGACCAACGTCTCTAATGAATATTTCCTAAAATAGTAGCAGATAGAATCTAGCAGTTTATAAAGGGATAATATATCATGTCCAAGTACTGTTTATATCAGAAAAGAAAACCTGTAGAAAATCCGTCAACATAAATTATTACATTCATAAATAAGAAAATAAAAGATCGTATCAGTAGATAGGGAAAAGTCTTAGATTCAAAAATAATCATAATAAATATTTGGGTAAAATAGATAAAAAGAAATTGCTCAAATATTTAAAAAGCTATTGTCCAAAACACAAAAACAAAGCTTATTCTAAATAATGAAAGATGAAACACATTTTGACTAAAAAAAATCAGATAAGTATGCTTGATGTCATCATTATTATTCAATAGTATCTTAAAGATTCTTGCAAATGCTGTCAGATATGAAAATAATTAGTATATACATTGGAAAGAAAAGTAAAATGATTTTTTGCTGAAATAAATTTGGGTACATGGGTAGTTTCAATATAGTACAAAATATTATTTCAATTCAATGAAAAAAGAATAGTATCTTTAATATATGACACTAGTCAAATGTAAAGTAATAAAATTAAATCTCATCTCATACCTTAAACAAAATCAAATTTCAGATGAAGTAAACATTTAAAATGCAAAAGACAAATATTTTAGAAAACCTAAGAGATTCTATGTATACCTTATCCAAAATAGGCAAACATACAAAAATACATAAAAGCCTATTTGAATTTGTATGATATAAAAAGCTAAGTTAAACTATCATAATAATGAAAATATAATTCTATTTCATAAACTACAAGTGTGTGTGTGTGTGTGTGTGCGTGCGCGTACATGCACTTGTATGTGTGATGCATTGCCCCTTACATTCTGCTACCCTCTCTATCCTAAATATTACCTCTTTGCTTTAGGCCATCATGATCAAAAGCATAAAATTATTTCATCAGTCTCCTAGTTAACTTTTCCGCTTTCTCCCAATCTCTCTCCAATCTATTCTCCATATACCCTTTCTGTATCATAAGTCATTATTTTTCTGCCTAAAGCCCTCCAATGACTATCTGCTGCCTTCAAAATAAGTTCAAACGCAGCAGGACTTGATGGAGCCTTTACTTGTTCCAGCTTCCTCCATCCTCATCTCTTTCAATCCCCCACTTTACATCTCTATACTAGCCATCATGAACCACGTGGAGCTTCCTGGACATGCTCAACTTTCTCATTTATAGGCTTTGTTTAACTAAAATGCTGTTGTTCTAGCTACCCCAGTTAGTTATCTGCTTACATTCATCTTGCATATTTTCACACCTAAGTTCAGCCAGAATGCTGTCCTTTGACACTCCAAGACTTAGTGGCCTGCACTTTTTAGGCTTCCAAAGAACTCACATCCTAGTGTTTATTACACAACAGCTACTGGTTTGTTCTGTTCATCATTTGTTTATTCCTTCATTTGAAAACAACAAAAACAAAAAATACCTCTCTGTACCAGTTTCTGTGCTGAGCAATGAGGATACAAGGGTGATTGGAACAGAAATGTGCTTTACTCTTATTGAGCTACGTGACAGATAAAATAATCCAATTATTGTATACATAATCCAACAAGTGTACAAATAAATACACATGACAATGGGTGTTATGATGATAAGGGGCAGAATAATATCAGACCATATGACAGGAGTGTCATGTAATCTACTAAGTCAAAGAAAGCCTCTTTTTAAAATGATACTTTTCAAGGGCAATTAAGAGTTAACTAGGGAAGGAAAGAATCATCAGATTAAAGTACATATATTTAAAGTTCCCAGAAGAGAAACAGGGGATTTTTGAAAAACTTAATGAAGACCACCATTGTAATCTGAATCCATGGCACAATATCTTATCTGTAATGGATCTTTTGAAACAAAATTGAAGAAAATTAATTAACAAACGGACAAAGAAACTCAGCTGTGTGACTGACTATATATGTCCATTATAAATACGTATCACAGGTGAGGCCTATATTACATAATATATATAGTAAACATGTAGGTGTGCATATTTGCTTTATTTTCCCATTGCTGCTTTTCATACTCTTCAATGTTCTCTGACAAGCCTTTTTTACTCAAGGTTCACCAAGTTATGCCAAATGACTGATTTTAGTGATATGAATGCATAGTATTTGATTTAGTCAACTTTGCATGACTGTAACCAAAATATCTGACAACTTAGAGGGAGAAAAGTTTATTTTGGCTCTCAGTTTCAGAGGTTCAGTCCATGGTTGGCTGACTCCATAGTTCTGGGCCCCAGGTGAGACAGAACATCATGGAGAAAGAGCATGGTATAGGAAAGCAGGCAGGACACAGCCACCAGGAAGCAGAGAGCTCAGCTCACTGTCAAAAAATAGAAACCCCAAATGCACACCCCGCAGTGACCTATTTCCTCCAACCATACCCTGCTTGCCTACAGTTACCACGCAATTAATCCATTCAAGTGGATTAATCCACTGATTAGGTTGTAGCTCTTATAATCATTTCACCTCTGAACATTCTTGCATTGTCTCATATGTGAGCTTTTGGGATGATATCACATATCCAAATCACAACAGTACTTGATGAATTCTTGTTCCTCTGCCAACAAATAGCCATAGGTACAGAGGACTAAAAGGTAGACATTCTTGGGACAACACATGTAGAATCAGGCAGCCTTATCAGAGCTCTATGCTATGCTTGCTATCAGATGCTGGCCACCTGTTAGATGACAAAGATTCGTCACACTCCCCAGCACCCTGGCAAGTTTCTGTTGAAGACACCAAGCCAGAAGCCTAGCAGCAGTGTGGTGCAGAGTAAAAGAACTCAAAGGCATATGCTAATGACAAAGATGTGCCGCAGGAGCACCTGCCTAGGCTATGTTCCCACACCTGGCCCCTGATTCTGAAATGCAATCTGCCACATTCTGAAAATATGGCAGTGGCTCTCAGGCTTTGGAAGCTCCCTACAGATAAACATTCTCATCATTTCCCACATCTGAATTTTACCAGTATTTTACCGGCAAGTTGAGAAGGTGAGACAAGAGATTGCTATGCAAATATAGAGATTCTGGCTTTTGCTGCCATGACTGACCCTGTTGGAATTGGAAGCCACAGTGGTGGCAGCAAGAGAGTGTAATTTCCACACGGATGGATTCTCAGAGGGCTACTCAGAGCTGTTAATCACTGCTAACTCCTCTGATTTTTAGGCCTGTTAAAATTGCTAAATTGTAATTTGCCTTCCTCAAAGTCTCCAACCAAGTCTTGGGAGCTATGCCACTGTCCAGTTTGTACAGAGAAGATTAATTTGTGGAATAAAAGTTTTGCTGTAGTAAAGAAAACTGATGAGAATCTGCATTTTTTAAAATAATTTCCCTATTGTATAGGTAATTAATACCTAGCCAAAGCCCTAAAATAGACTTTATTGGCCAAAAGGCATCAGAATTTAAGTATGAAAGAAACGAATACATTATCATGAGCCTATAATGTTGTTATCATGTTATTATCATGAATCCATGCTATTACTGTGGCATGACAGCATTTTCACAGTGTTCACAAGCAAGCAATTCTAATACTCCCAAACTTTCAGAGAATAATGGCATGTGATCATGTATATGTTTACTTAATAGGTAATTTGGGAATATGCCATTTTGCATCACATCAATGCCCGAAGTCATCAAGAGCACTGGTACTTCACAGGTAACCCAGACCATTCTGCCTCAAAAGACAGTGGTCCTCATTCACAGTCATCCTTCTTCTACTTAAATACCAA
The DNA here is from genome assembly GCA_004024805.1 of Geosciurus inauris. Classification (NCBI taxonomy): domain Eukaryota; kingdom Metazoa; phylum Chordata; class Mammalia; order Rodentia; family Sciuridae; genus Geosciurus; species Geosciurus inauris. The sequence goes on from PVHX01002207.1 coordinate 72,926, forward strand.
TAGGGATGAGCAGTTTATAAGGCCTGCTCTTCCATCCTGAGTATCTCTAGAAATTACAAAATTCCTTCATCTTCTATTTGAGGCAAAACCTATTCCTATAACTTGTAGTCCACTGTTATATCCTTTGTGATGATATATGGAACAAATCTACCTCTTCTCTTTACTGAAGTCCTTTAAAGTGCCTGAAAATATCTCTCATGTTCTCCTTTGTCTTCTCATCTTATATTTTCAAAGAACTAATTCAAAATGCATTAAAGGTAACACTAAAGACTGTTTGAAATAGATATAGTAAAGATACATTAGAAAAACCACATAGTATGTGATTTGGAAGGACATTACAAGTTATGCTTTGAAAGGAAACAAGAAAGCAATAGGGATATAGAAAATCTATTTCAGATAAGGGTAACTATCTAAGAAGTTCTATGCCAGGGTTATATAGTCTTTTGTGTATATGAGCTTTCGTTTGTGAAAATAGATATCTGCATTTATTCCTCCTCACTAGAGTGTACATTTCAAAGTGTTTTTCAGTATCCTATTTGATTTCTTTGCCCTGCACCATCCACATTTTTCATGCCCATCTTCCTTTTTATCATGTATATATAAGATGCTGGGCGGGATAAAGAAGTAGTTTAGGGCTGTGAAAATAAGTTTCAATGCACACGTGGAAAACAACTCAAAATCACTGCCTCTTTAGCACCCAGGATGAGGCTGCCCTAGGAATGGCTGAAATTAGTACCCCAAGAAAAGCAACTGTTCTTGTGACAATCCCAAAGTAGATCTGACAGAACATTCAGTTATGTTTGTCATTACCACATCCTAAAAAATTACACCAAGAGAACCCATGAGAAAGCCTGAGACAAGCAAAATTAACCAAAAAAAGGGTTATCTTTTAAAATTGGAAGAGGAGGACACAATACATACACAAATTCAACTATCATCTGGTTTCATGGTTTATTTGGCACTGAGTTCTTACAAGTTCTCCCACTTTTGTAGCACAGCTTTGTTCATTTTTTCTGTGTCCCCTTCCTGTTTTTGTACATGCCCACACATATTTTACATAGTGGGATTCATACTGCTCATAATGTACACTAACAGTTTGTGTCTAGCATCCTCAAGGATGCCACAAGTGTTTGCAACTGTTGACCCTCACTGAGTCCTGCTCTGAGACTGCCTTCAGCTGAAGAGGGCTGCCTAGCCCCAGGACAGCCTGCAGCCAAAGACAACTGGTTTGGGAGAGAGAATTAGGGTACAGTGGCTCAACTTTCTTGCCTTAATCAGGGCCAGTTCTAAAGAGATCAACTGCAACTTTTACTATAATGACATTAGCACTGCAATTTAACTTCTCCTGCCACGTCTACTTTTTTCAAGTCCTGGTGAAACCACTCAGGTGCAGATATATGCTAATTTTCATGGAAAAAGAAGGATGACTCAGTGAAGCTTGCGAACCACAAAGGATCATTCTCAGGCCTTGAAACCTGGTGGGATTTGCCTGGTTGGATTATTGATCCCAAGTACACTGTCCAAATAGTCTTCCTGAGTACAAATCTTCATCTCAGAGTCAGTTTCCTGGGGAATCAGAGTTTTAACAACATTATAAACATTTTCCCAGGCTGTAGCATAATCTGCCCACATAGTTCTCATTTCAATAAGCTGTTCAACATTCTTCAAAGCAGAGTTGTCATATTTTAATTGACCATTCCTTATCACTGGACTGTTGGTTGTTGCTAATATTTTGTCAGTATAGTGAGCATTCAAAATACACCAACTCATTATTTGATGTTTCTTCTTGTTTTAATTGTTTCTTTTAATAAATCTCAGGTATAAGCCATAACTAAGACAAAGATATGAAGATTTCCATTCTATTGATGGTAAGGCTTTATAGATTATAGGATTATAAACGTGAATCCAACAATAAGATATATCACCAGGATACTAAGGAATTGGGACAGCTTACTTTCTCTATGGTTGTCTTTGACCTGATATTCAGAATAGGATGTTTGAGAGCCCCAAAGGTAAAAAAGAGGAGAGTGGTATACAATTAACTTATAGCATTCATTGGCTGAGTCAATCAGTCCCTACACAACGCCAGCACTTGGGATACAATAAATATTTGTTGAATTAATAAATGAACATTCAAGTTGCTTTATAGTTTAACTTAAATTTAAGGTGTCTCATTAAATTTAGATTTAATTTTTGTAAAAAAAAATTAAATCATGTAAAAATATGAACTGGATACTGATAAGCCCTTGGCTTTAAGTTCTTAAATCATACCCATTCCACCGCAGAAGTAATGCTGGCTATAACTGATAGCACTTGCAGGTATGTGTTAGATTCTTTTTCATGCAGATGAAAGCATAGAAGGGACTAACATGAAGAATTGAGAAAAAAGTAAAGAAGTAGCCAATAAAAGTATTCATGATCCATCAGAGAATAATAAACCAAGTTTGTAATTATCTCACCAGGACACTTAGCACAAAACCATGGAAAGGAGTGCCACAGAATAGAAGATGTTAGTGAAAATCCAACACCTTAAATTTGGGGACCAGGTGAGGAAGGAAGGAAGATGGTAAGCCAGGCATGCAACATATGGTGAGATGTACTGGCAGATCCTGTCAACATAGCATAAAAATTGTTTCCTATTATTTCTCACAATGCCCCAAAGAATCAAAGAATCATCTCTCAAATCAAACTCGCCCTCTACAATATGTCAGGTGCAGGGATTGCTCATTCCAACCTGTGTCTGGTTGTTCACATTCCTTCCCCTGGAATGCCCAAAGGAGAGAGCTGCAGGCAAGGAGATCGAGAGAAGGGCACTCCAGTTCTTAGAGAGGAGGAGGAGGCAAGGGATGTTAAAACAGAAGCTAAACAGGAAGGAAACAACACCAAAGACTTAAATCCATTCCTAGGAGGAGGCTCAGGGCTACCTGACTCAAAAGAGATGTAAAACAAAAACATCTGAATGTGGAGCTCTTCTTATTTCCATAAACCTTTACCATTCCTGTAACACTCTTTAACTCCTAAAGAAAACAAAAGGCTATACAAGAGATCTTTTTTTAAGATTTGAAAGCAAACAAAAACGCATTATCCAAAAGGTCAACTGAATCTAGCACTTGACAGGAAAAAGATATTACAAAGCTGTAAGATCTTGAACTCTCATGCTATGAAAGATGCCATATTCCTTTCAAAATGCTTCATTAGTGTGCTGTAGAGAGTCACAAAGTAAAAAAACAAGCTGGCTTTTCTCTTCCCAGTCCATTCTCAGCCTTGCCAAAATATTGTTGCTATTTCCTTACTAGTTTCCAAAAGGATGTCAAAGATCAACACAGTTTGTTTTTTCTATCCCACTAACAGCAAAGCCCTTGGCCTGGGTGCCCTAGAAGGCAAATAGATATTTGAGTTTTGTTGTTTTTTTTTTTTGGCCTGAGTCTATGGTGACTCTGTTCTGAGTGCAAATCTCCCAATATGGACAAATGGACAAACTTCTTGTTAAACAACTGGTCTAGAACTTAAATCCTGCTGTCTGTAGAACCTCTATTACAATAAAACTTGTTACTGACATTCTTATGTCACTATACGGAACTATCCAAGAGCTTAGATAAAAACAAAGCCAGGGGCAGTCAAGTTTCCCTGCAGTAATACCAAGATTTACTCTACCCCCAAAATCCCACCTATTTGCCTGACATTTATACGAAGGTGATAGAGGAGATGGTGATCTGTGACTACCACTGTTATTTGGGTTTTCCTTCCCATTAGTAGTGAGGGAGATATAGAAGTGCTTAGGCAGCCAAAGCAAGATAGCAAGTGAGGAGTTTGGGGACAGGGCCTGAATAAAGGAGCACAAAGAGGGTCTTCTGATGAGGTCCACTTCCTGGTTGATGAAAGTGCTCATGAACACAAGCAGGGGACCTAATCAGACAGATACTTCCATACTCCAAAGTAGAGGATCAATAGAAAAACTAAAACAGAAACGTGGAGACAGGGGGCACCAATCAATGATAGTGAGGAGCATGTGGAAAGGGGAAGAGATATGGAAAGAGGAAATTCCAGAGACCATAAAAAGAACAGGCCAAAACTCCGGCACCAAATTCCCAGCTCTGGGGCCCCTTCTCTTTAGAGAAGTCTACCTCTGTATCTCTGTCTCTTTTCAATAAACCTACTTCTTGCTTGTTATCTCTATGTCCTGTTCTTCACTTCTTTGCTGAATAGAGATAATGAACCCAGCACCCCCAGATGGTGACAGTAGGACCAGATTCATCTTATAATTGAATAAAATTTTGTTTCTGTTTCCAAAGGATCAGGACTGTGAGGTCCAAGGTAGCATCCCCTTGAGTGCAGGGATTCAAGGAGTGGGAAGGGATTTAAGGAGACCTTAGAAGACTTGAGATGACATTTATTTGCCTTATATGTTTGCTTAAGATACTGAATAAGTTTGGAATTTGAAGGTAATTTCCTTAAATACCATTTCTATGCAACAACTAAGCTTTTAAATAAGTAAATAGATAGATAGCTAAAATTTACACCATTTTTGAAAATGTTACTTCATTTATTATTCCAATAAGAGGGGGAATGAATATTCACCTGTGCTGGATGCTCTCTGATCTATCATTAACTAAGACCCAGGTAGTAATAATCATTTTAACCATATATAGTTATAGTCACAGAGTTTTTAATCATCTTCAAAATAGTTCATTTTACATGCCCATTACCTCAATTTAAACACTAAATGCCTACTTAATGTGATGTCCTCCCTCAAGTGAAAATTCTACTGAACTAATTGTACAGTGAGTGCCGTATGGAAACACAGAAAGCACTGCTACTAAATATAGAAACACTCTGATGGCACATTGCAATATTATCTAATGACTGATGACAGACTGTAAAAAATAATTTACCCTGGTATTTAAAATGTCAGGGAAGCAATCAAAAAATCAGAGTCTACAGAGGAGAATGAGTCCATGATTGATGAGGTTTTTTAATTCAGGCAAAGTACTGGGAAAGTCCAAAATTATCATAATATAATATTGAAAGGATTATAAGAAGAAAGTTGCATGTCCTAGTGTGGTTGTCACTCATAATATCAAGAAAACTGGGAACTTGAGCAATAGAAGTAGTCAGCACATTTTTGTTGTTGTTCTGAATTTTCTATGTAGCAAAAAAATAAATAAAATATTCTGGAACATAAAAGAACCAATCATGGAATAAACATCTATTTATCTGAATTGATCTGCAACATTAAATAAACAGAGGGGGACTGACCGTGTTCAGAGACAACTTCAATTTTACCTTCAAGATCCATATCACAAACCAGGTTAAAAGTAAGACCTAGACACTGATTATATAGAAACTAGTGTTTTAATGGATGATACTAGGAAAAACAAAATACACTGAAGTATAAAAATAGACTACCAGGTCTTAAACTCACTTCTGTCTTTTAGTTTAGTTCAGTTTTGTGTTGCTTATTTTTTTAATTGAGATTACAACTCAGCAGAAAAAAAAGACCCTTTGGACTTGTGAAATATTTCAAGTTTAACTCTACTTAATAATTTTTTTAAATGTTTTTCTTGATATAATTTCAAAGGGAAGTTGCAAGAATAGTAAAAATATAAAAATAAAAAACGTTTAAATTCTCTTACCCCTTTAGAAGTTTCATCAATTTGTAAACAATTTGCCCTGTTTACTTGCTTTTTCTCTAATTTTTCTACACACATACCATTTGAGAGTAACAGACATTTCACCACTTTGCCCCTAAAAATTTCAGTGAATTTTGATACAATACTATCATCTAATTCTCAATCCATATTCAAACCTTGCTTATTGTCCTAATAATGTCCTTCATAGCTATTTTGTCTCCTCTAGTTCAGGTTCACACTTTGTCGTTTGTTTTTAGTTTCCCTTCCTCTACAGCCATTTCCTCAACCTCTCTGTGTCTTCAAAACCATATTCTTTGGATACCTACCCTGCCAAGCACTCTGGCCTTGGAGATATGGTTACAAAAAGCTAAATACAGGGCTGGGGTTGTGGCTTGGTGGTAAGAGCGCTTGCCTAGCATGTGTGAGGCACTGAGTTCGATTCTCAGCATCACATATAAATAAAATTTAAAAAGGTCCAACAACAACTAAAAAAATATTAAAGAAAAAAAAAAGCTAAATATGGCACTGATCATGAAGTACATACAGTTAATTGGAAAAGAAAGCCATGCAAATAATTAGGAAGTATGCTGTAACAGAAATATAAGCTGGATTCTTCTCATTTTTATAAGCTCAAAATCCTTGCTTTCTGGACTTCCAGGAAAATATTTCTATAGCCAGAATAACCATTAGCAAAAGATATTTATGAAATATTTTTTAATTCAAAGAGTTGGCTCAAGTTGTAAACAGTGGCTTTCACAGTATACATAGTGTTTTGTGTTATATCATTCTCAGTGCTATTCCAGGATTTTATCACTGAATTTAAAAACTGCTTAAAATATCCATTAGTTTTAGAAAAATGGGACTAATTGATACTAATAGGTAAAATTTTTCTTTTTAGTTAAATAAAAGTAAGTCCCTGGAGGAGTTAACTGGTGTAATGCAGTGAGAAATAAAATATTTTAGTGATTTGGATGTGATTTAGAATTGGCATGACCCATGGGACCCTGTTTATTGATGTTGAAAGCAAAAGATGTCAACAGGCAGTCATACTAATATTTTTTTGTTCTTTTAACACCCATCTTGCTTTAATGATTCCTTCCAGCACAATCAGTACCCAGTAAGTCAAACTCACTTAACTTAAACTTTTATTACTCAATTCATTTTTATAAGCCGGATTCTCAAGGTAGAAACTAAAGAAGTACCCCCCCCACCTCATACACACACACACACACACACATTGATGGGCATATGTTAAAACACATGTAAACAACTGAAAGAGCTGACCAGGACTCAAGGTCATCAAAAATAAGGAAGGTCTGAAAAACTGACAAAAGGAGCCCAGGAAGACACACCCCCTAAATGTAATGTGGCATCTTAAGTGAGATCCTGGCACAGAAAAAGACCAGGTAAAAAATAAGAACATCTGAATAAGGCACAGAATTTATTATTTATTTATTTATTATTTATTATTTATTGGTTCTTAATTGGGACTAAAGTACCATATTAATGTAAGATGTCAGTGAAAGTGAGGTATATGAAAACTGTGTTCACATTTCAATAAGTCTGAAACTCGATGAATGCAGAAGTTTATTTTTAAAAATACTTAAAAGAAAAAGAGAAGTAAAAACATGTCTACCAGAGAATTTAGGAAACAGAACAAAGGATAGTCTGAAGAATTTAAGAATGTAAGAGTTTTTCCTCTCACTACACAAAGAAGTGGCAGGTGGAAAATTACTAGTGATAGGGGAACAATGCCACGGAGATAACCTAAGATGAAAATAAAAAAGGAAGGAAAGTGGCTGCCACGCTTTTTGCAGTAAAGAAAAGAGGCTAAGGGTGAAGAGTCAGCAGCACAAATGTGACAAGATTCAGAGATGCTCCTTAAAGAGAAAGAACAGCCATGGGGGAGTCGGGGGAGGCACTCTAGGTTTCTACACAGTATGCTTGCATCTTAGAAAGCTGATCTGTGTATTTTAAGGATCAGTTTTCATCGAAGTGTTTATGTTGCATTTATTGGAGTCAGTGCACACACTGTGTGGTCTCATTTCTTGCCAGACTTCCCTGCTACATCAGGGAAAGTACATAAGCAGAGAACAGAAAACAAAAGTTCTCTCCAATTTATAACAGAACCACAACCCAAGATCTCTGTTAGAAATTATTAAATGAGATACTATAACAATGTTTACTATCACAGAACCATGACAAACACCATCACCTTTAGTTTGCATTTTCAACACCTGTAATCTAAAGAAAAATCATACTATTTTTAAACTAAAAACTATCCAAATTATAATGAAACTGCACAATCCTCAATACTAATGAGAAGTAATCTTAAACAGTTTTGGTACTACTTGCCACATACAAGCAAGTATACTAAGTAGAAAAAGAGCAATGAACTAAGTAAAATACAACATCATGATTATTCTGATAATTCAGAGAACTCGAAAGACTGCACATAATTAGCATTAAAAGGGAAATGACATAATAATCTTGGTCCAGAGACCAAAAGATAGCATGAAATAGTGGAAAGAACATGGTGTTTGGAATTAGACTGAACTAGACTTAAATTCTGCCTTTGTGGCTTATTAATGGCAACCACAGAAGTTAACAATGAGTCAACCTTGCAAAAATCAGTTTTCTTTCTTAAAAAATGAACAATATTAACTTCTGAGTTCTGATGCAAACTCTATTTTGTGGATATTCAGTAATAATAAGAACAAACATTTATGGTTGTTCCATATCAAGCTGATCTAAGTACTTTATATAAGTTAACTTATTTAATCTTCCTACTGACTCTGAGAGAATATATAATTATATCCATTTTATATATGAGAAATATGAGATATGGAAAGATTAAGTAAATCACTCCAGTACAAACTGGTGAGGAGTAGTAGTGAGTAGTGAGTAGCTGGTCTGTATTTTCAACACCAGTAGTAGAACCCTGGTCTTTGCTTCAAATCACTACATTATTATAACATTATCAACTTACTTCCTCTCCAATTAATTCCAATTCTCTTAATTCCAATTCATTCTATTAAAATACTAAAAACAATTACTTTTAATGAAATGAAAACTGACCAGTTACCAACTTTAGTAACAAGAACTATATTGGCAGAATTTATTGATTCTTATCAATCTTTTTTTTTTTTTTTTTTTAAATTCTAGATGGACATAATGTCTTTATTTTATTGCTTTGTATGTGGTGCTGAGGATCGAACCCAGGGCCTCACGCATGCGAGGCAAGTGCTCTACCGCTGAGCTACAATCCCAGCCCTTCTTATCAATCTTAATTCATCAATAATAAAAATGGTAAATTGGTTATTCCACCAACTAGCTCTCCAATATATTAAATATTGTTATACATATTCTAAACACTGAACAATTGTATGACTTAAGAGTTCATTTCAAGAAAACCTTCAAGGTAGTAGCTTTAATATAAGGATAATTCATCACAGTTTTATCACCAATTAAAAGACTCCTATATGCACATTCCATAGCACAATAAAATGAAAAAGTACATACACATTGGCATGTAAAAAGTAAATATTACTAATAAAAACCAAACAACAACACATAAAGCTCAATGATAGCTAAAGATTCTGGAATCTGTGACATTTCACAAAGGGCTCTGATTTCACAGTACTGCAGAATCTCTGATACTGGGAAAACACAATGAGGAATAAGCCCCAGAAGTCAACTCCTCCATCCTTCTGACTAGCACTTTCAAAACAAAATAATCCCATGATAACATTACTGTCATTCTGATTTTAAATGTGTTAACTTTTTGAAGAAGATAAAACACCACTCTGACAGAGACCTTTAAAACAGAGAAAATGTTAATGAATGTCCTTTCACAACTCATGTCCCTCCTGATTATTTTGAGAGAAAATGCACTTAGCAAAGGCAATATAAAACTATGTTTTTGGGCAACACTTAGCAAATAACTGATGTTTACTAAAATAGCAGACCTTAGTTTGCTATAATTCATCAGTAAGTGAATTAACCTGGAGCTGTCATTTATTTGATCTCTGACCTACTGTGGAACATCTTTTCCAGATACCACCTCCCCCATCCTGTAGCTCTTGCAGCTCTACAACTAAAGCACCCACCATTCCCTTAATAGCTTTAAAACTTGTTAAAACTAAAACAGTCATAACTGCATTTATATGTAACTCATTATGGCAAAGGGAATGATGTGGTTTGTCATCTTTCTCCCTTATCTGTCTCTACTCATTCTCTGTCCCCATTCCTACAACACTATCTAAATCCAAGCCACCAGGTCAAGCAGCAACATTTCAGCAGGAAACATAGCATAGACCCTTTAGAATATGCTTCATCATACCATCCAATCATTACATTTTCCAAGAAAATATTAAATGCTATGCTTTATAGGAGTATAAACACATTTTTTCTATTTAATTCAAACTAGAATTAGTTTTTTTCAGATTATGATAAAAAAAAGGTTTTTATTTTTCAAACCACTAAAATTAGATCATTTCAGTATGCAAAAGACATTATGTACCAAATAATGCAGTAAATTTAACTCTGAAAACCTCCAGCAGGGAAAGCATTGTTCACAACTATCTTTCTTTACATAATCTTTTCCCAGAGTTTTAAGGGCCTCTTTAGAGTACTCTGCTGCATCAACACAGTGATTAACCAGGGCACCAAAGTTAGGCAACTAAAAGGCAAGGAGCTGAAGGTACTCAATATTCCTCATTAGAAAATCACGAGACAGAAAGTACACATGACTAGTTTCAAAGTCAACAAAAGAATAATAAATGGAAAAAATTTTTGTTTTGATATCTGGAAACAGTTCCTTCCCATTACTAGAGGGGCATGAACCACTCTAAGGAGCATGTTTCTAGGGAGTCCTGTTGAAGGAGCCAGAGAGAAGAAATGCCTAATGGAGGAATTGCTGAACTTCAAATCACTCTCTCCAGGTTTCCTATCTCATCTCATGTCACCCCCTAAACTCAAACTTCAAACTGACGCTCCAGTAAATAACCAAACTATCTATAAGAGATTATACTAAGCAGATAGAGATGGTCATTTTGGAAAGAGAAAACTTTGCTGTGAGACCGTATACCTAACTTAAGACTTCAAGTCTTCTTTGAAAGTGGTTTAGGTATAAGTAACATAGAGATAAGGAATAAACAAACACATTTCCAATCTCTACTGCAATCCTGTAACAGTATAAGAAAGTAAAAGAAATAGGTATTTATAATTCTGAATCCATGAGTATTCTAAACACACTCCCACAGGTGATGGATGTAAATCATAGAGTTTGACCATTGGGGCATCCAGAGAAGGTTCCCAGGCATCAGCGTTTTTCTTAACCTGTATGAAATCTTATTTCTCCATGTCACTTTCCATCTTTGCCCCCCCCCAAAAAAGCACTCCTTTTCTTATGTGTTGTGTGTGTGTCCAGTATGTTAACCAATTCTTTCATTCTCATAAATGCTTGCACAAGAGAATTTAAATGTAATTTTCTTAAGAAGATGAAATCTTAGCAAGCCAAGATTAATCATAGTTCAGTGACTTGTTAAAAACAAAGCTTTCATTGAATCTGACCAGTAAAGTTGTTATCTTTGCCCTGAGTCTATATTTCAAAAGTTATGAAAGAACATTATTCAAAAGCGAACAGCTACCCCTTAGGCATATAATCATCTGTTGGATTCATGCCAACAGCTATTCAACAAGTAGCAGGCATTTAGATTTTTTTTCAGAGATTAAAATTTTACAAGATTGCCCTTTAAATCATGAGACCAACCTACCATTACTTAGAGGAGGGAAAACAATTAGACTTAATATCTCTTTTATAAGAAAAGAAATATTTATGGAAATCTAAGCCCTATTATACAGTCACCTTCTAAATTATAAGTACTCAAAATGACTTCTTTCCTAGTATTACCAGTTTTCTCTAATATCACTGCCAGCTGCTCTTTTTACTCACTACTTGGCATCTCATGGCAGCTTTTGAAGGGCAACTAAGCTGTGCTGGGCCAACAGTGTCCCCTGATGGTTTCCATGTGAAACTGTCTGACCCAGGGTTTCTTCTCTGCAAGAATTCTGCAGCTCATTTACAAGTACCAGCTCAGATGTCTTTAGCACTCCCTATACATACATTATCTTTTAACACTTCCCACTCCCTCTAACTCAGTGATTGTCAAGGTGGAGAGCATAAGGAATGAAGATGTGAGGGTTAGGAAACATTTAGAAACTGCATAAGGAGCAAATCTTCAAAATATTAAACATCTCTCTCCAGAGATTCTTTTACATCTTTTTTAGCCAGACATCACCCTGCTGTACTCTTTGAAAATCACCATGTGTCAAGACAAATACGTTACTTATAGGAGGGTCCTCAAAAATGCAAAACCAGAAAATTTGAAACTGCTCTTGGGTCATGTGCAGCCCTAGCCCTCTTTGTTTTCTTCATTTATTTTCTCCAATAATAAGATCTACCTCATTAGTAGCGTAGCTCCTGAAGTTGTCCTAAAATTGAGGACAACTGAATGAATCTTCACCCTTCTTCTTGTTGTCCATCAGTGTTTTACATCCTATTATAGCAAACCATTTATATCTATCTTTATTCTTCCCCTCACAAAAGGTCCATTTTCTTATTATAATATTTTTTACTAAAAAATAATCTAAAATGAAAAAATAGTCATTGGTAGCTGGAGATCCAGCTTGAGGGTTAAAGAAATTTCTTCTGGGAATCACACAAGTTTAGAAAGATCTGGTGACTCTGGAGTTAAAATCACTCCAAATTTCTTTGTAGGAAGAACTTGGATGTCTCTAGGGAAGGTACTTCCCATAAAGGAAAAGAAAGACAGGCAAACAAGTTTGCTGCAGTCTCCACCACCTGAGTCTAAAGGAGAGGTGATTCTGCTTTCTAAATAGATTCAGTCACTTATATTTATGGTCACCTACAACCACCAGTACCCCCATAGATTCCTATATGAGTTGTAAGGAAAAAAGGAGAACCATAAAAAGAACTGAAAGGGGTACTTTTCATTAAAAAAGAAAAGAAAAAACTTCTGTAAGACATTAGGGAAAATAGTATTGCTGCTATTGCATCTAGCTTGCATAAAATACACACCAACACCTTCAGGAAATATAGCTCAGTTATAATACCTTAAGGTTACCTTAAGGTTACAGACCTTAAGGATCCAATGAAGTTTCTAACAATACTTTTAACCATGTTAGAAGCATCCAAAAACCAGAAGATGAATACCAGCATCTTCAAGATGCATATTCACCCAGCTCCACGCAGGACACCTCAGTAGATAATGTGCTTCACTGATTTAGTCATAGAAGTGACCTCTGAGTGGCAGAATCCACCATGAATGCATGTGAGTGACCCTCCAGCCCCAACCAGGGCCTCCCAGAAATAACAGAGTATGACTTTGAGAGGAAAAAGTGATCCTACATTTCATCTGAGACTAATGACCAGAATATTTGGATTATACAAGGCTATATCACTAACATATGAACATTTGGAAAAGTTTCCCTGGAAGTATTTTTTATAATGTTTTTCAGTCTACAAGTAAATGAAATACATATAATTTCTACTAAAACATCTTCAAGAATGTTAAGATTAAATCACTTAAAGACAAGGTCTTGGTCTCAATTTTCCATTTTCTCCAAATCTTCTTAAGTAGAAAATAAAACATTTAAACCTATACTTTCACCCTCCCCTCTTTTATTCTCTCTCAACAATATAAATAGAGAGTTCATATACCGAGTACATTAGCAGTACACTGAAGAATTCCTGAGACATCTTCAATTTCTTCTTTGTTGGAATGGTCTGCATAGGAGCATCTGTAGGAGATATTGTGGAAATTCTTTTCTGCATCCCTATAACTAAGAGGAAAATAAAATTAATATACAGAGAAATTTTTGAAAAAATCTGCAAATGCGCTCATATACACATGCACAAACATGCACAGTCTACACTTTCAGGTTAATCACATTTTAAGATAACTGAACATTTAGACATAATTCTGGCTTAACCAGCCATCTCCATCACTGTCAGCAGTGTTGACTTAGAACTGGAGACAGTCATTTAATAAGAATGCTGATTGTGAAAAATATAGATGAGGGGAACCAAACATACATCAGTTTTGTATTACTATTATATTCTTAAATGAGCACTTTTTTGCTGTTGGTAATCTTCCCATAAGGAAGTTGCCTAGAAAAAGAAATATTAACAATACAAATCTGATGCTTTGGCACTCCGCTATTTTGAAAGTACACACACTATAACCTCCATCACAGTGGAGAAGAGAGTAGTATGGTGTATGGATAGGAAATAAATAAATAAACATAGCATTCAGAGCCTGGCAGAATTTGAATCATGGTCTTACCATTTTCTATCTGGGCAAGACAGAAAGACATTGAGCAAGTCACCTAATCTTTTTTAGTGTTTTGCTCCTTCAAATAATGAAGGTACTCATAGAATTCCTGTGAGGACTAAATAACACAGTGCCAGTGCAACTGAATGTTGGCTGGGACTCATCCAGTGGCCTCTGAATGAGAGTTAAAGCATCAAAGCTGAGGCCAGTGGAGGCCAAATGATCTCATATTCCCAAAAAGTAGCCAAGAAGACTGGAACTCTCTTTCAAGATTTAAGAGATGAATAAATTGTCACTGCCACTATCACCCTACCAACTCACAAAAGAAATGGAATAGAAAGAATCACCCCCCCAAACAAAAAAATATCGTAAGAGTGAATTGCTGGGTCAAGGACAGCATGTGGTTGCACCTTTTCCCCTCCCCTCTGAGACAAGGAGAGAACAGAAGTGTCCCCTCAGAAGACCAGTTAGGAAGAGCAGTCTCTCTAGTAGAGAGCAGAGGGTGGGTACCTCATTCCCCAGTGAACGTCTGCTGAGGCAGGGGATTTCCTGATCATCCTCCCATGCCTGAATGAGTAGAGGAAAAAGATTCTGGAGAGATTTATTGGCAATCAAAAGAAATAAAACAAATTTGGGAGCAACCTACAGGCCCACCATTTTGCAAGGTAATAAAGTAAATAGGACCTTCCTGTAAGTCAGGGAGATGCCACTGAAGAGAGGAAAGCTGAGTTGTCCAGTCATCCTGCTGCTTTCCCAGGCCAGGGCTGGGATCCCACTAGCCAGACTGTAGAGTACAGTGCTCAGAGGGTATCTGAAGCATCTGGGAGGGATGGAACCCACACATACACTTCACTGAGGGTCTCACAGCCAGGACATGATTGTTAGGACCATTAGTTAACTCACAGAGGCTTCTGCCATTTCACTAATGCCTGAGGCAATGCATCAGAAAGGAATGGCTTCAAGAGGAGAAGCGAACACCCACATCAGACCCTCTCTGCACTGCACCCCAAATTCCTCAAGCCAAGGCCTGGCCCAGGCAAGAAGAGAGAGAAAAGTGGTAGCCAAGATATCATACTGGAGATTTAAACTAGTCCATCTTGATCTTTACAATCCTTAAAAATTACTTAGGGGGCTGGGGTTGTGGCGCAGTGGTAGCGTGCTCGCCTGGCACGCGTGGGGCACTGGGTTCGATTCTCAGCACCACATAAAAACTAAAATCCACATAAAAACTAAAATAAAAATATTCTGTCCACCTACAACTAAAAAATAAATATTTAAAAAAAAATAATTACTTAGAAAACAAAGCAATCTATCCAAGCATCAAAGGGAATTCATCCTAGCATGCTTGAAGTTTTGAAGTGATTGTAGGAAAAAAAATGGTTTCATGTTTGTAACCCCCATCCACTGAGATCAAACTCCAATAAACCAGTTAGGCAAAATGCTTAGTACCATTTCTAGAATATAAGAGTCACTCAATGAGAGATGGAATAGGAATACAGACATTAAGCATAGCTATAGCATTATTTTTAAATCAAGTTTCATCATTTTTATTTAGAGTGACTTTGGGCAAAATATTTTTTCACTCACCCTCAATTTTCTCATCTGTAAAATGAGTTTAATAGAATGAGTCTGTGAAATATGAAATTAGGATTAAATAGCAGATGTAAAGTACCCAGCATGTTGCCTCAAACATAGCAACAGATAGTAGCTTTTGTCTAACTTGCTGTTTTTATTCAAAAAGATATAGTAATTCTTTGTAAATATATGTAAAATCAATTCGATCATATTTTAAATAGAATAATTTTCAACCATGAAAGCATAAGAAATATATTTGGAGTTTGTTTCCCAGAATAATCAGGGCTCACCCACTCTTGCTTCTATTGCTCTACTGAAATTATTATGGCTTAATCTCCTTTCAATTGTCAAAAGAAAAATAGAACAGAAGGTTAGTTGTGTGTAAAACAAACATAGGGCCCACAGTGATAATAAGAGTAATAGAGTTTAATTTTAGATATATGGGAAATGGTGTCTCCAGACTAATATGAGGCTGGCCACCATCCTGACTGTGATATTAACAATGTGTATGCTGCTAAACAGATAACATGAATGTCATGATTATGAATACATATTCCTCTAGGATTTATTGTTTTAAAATGCAGAATGGATGAAGAACAGATCTCAGGAATATTGACCATCATTTGTTTTCCATGATAGTTTTCTAAAGAAATCTCTGTTTTGTCGACACTGCCACATAACCTATTGTCCAGGTTCAGAACAATAGAAGTCATACAATGTAAGCATGAGTTAGAGAAGTTGGGTCAGGCACTCAAGAGACAAAAAAAAATTAGGTCAAAAAAATATAAAGCAAAAGGAATTTGTAAGAAGAAAACCATAGCTGGAACATGAACTGGGCATGTCTACTTCCTAATGCTAAATGATGGATGCCTAACTTTGAAAGGCCCACGAAGGATAGGAAAGGACAGCAAGAGGATAAAGGGAAAGACAATAAATAAAAACTGAAATACAAATATGTAAAAAAAGAGTTGGATGCTAATAGAGGTAACAAAAACTCAGTGGATTCCTTGATGACTTTTGCATCCTGGGCACTGTATTAACTACATGATATGATTTCACATATTATTAACATTCAGATTCCATTTAAACTTCACCTCAATCCTGTTGTTATTCGCATTTTTCAAATGAGAAAGTCAAAGCTCAGAGATTTCAAGTAACCTTCCCAAGATTACTCAATAGCAGAACACGACTTTAAGTCTAGTAACTCTTACCCATCTACCTGCAAAGCACAATTTCTCCACAACAAAAACCCACAGAGAGAACAAAAGGCACAGGAAAATGGCAAGAAAAACATTAGAAAGAAATGTCATCATAAACAGATATTCTTCAATCCTGATTCCTCTTAATTCCTAAACTGAATCTCGCCTGTCTCCTACTGATCTCTTCTGCTTCTCACTGTGCTCTCCCGTCCTACCTATCCCCAACAGCTCATCCATTCTGCAGAAACATGAGTTAAAGAGAAACTAACATAAAGATATTTTCCACCTCTCTCTGATTTTACATTGAGGAAAGAAGATTGCTACACAGACAAGAAACTCTCCAAGTCAACACCAACGTGTGGAGTTCACAGAGTAATCAGAGTTTACCACAAAGTCAATCTGACATACAGTGGCAGAATATTAAGCATAAATGGGAAACTGAGCAAATGAATCAGTATAATTTATGCTATAAAGGCCCAGGATACAAAAACTATAAATTTTACAACATAGTATACACTGGAGATTATTTTAACCCCTCACTTTGCATGCATTTCTCATGCATAATTGACTCTCTTATTTACTATGCTCCTAAAAACTCTGTGTACCTACCTCTCGCATGTAATTGATTGATTTATTCATTCCCCGCTTCAAGAAACATCTTGGTCCCTCCTACATGCCAAGTACTTATATAGAAGTAACCAGGTAAAAAATAAAATAAAAGATAATATCAGCTGATGATAAGCACTGTGAAAAGAAATCATAGAGTAGTATAAGAGAAAAATGACTGCAGTTGGAGACAGGTGGGGCTGGAGGGCTCCTTTTCCTTGTATGCTCAGGGTAGACCTTTTCGAATAGATGACTTTTGATCAGAGATCTGAATGCACAAAAGAAATAAACCATGTAAACATCTGGGTACAGAGCATTCCAAGAAAATGGAACGTTACATACAAAGCCCTTGTGGCGAAGTTTGGTACAGTTGAGGAACCAAGAAAAAGTTGGAATGCAGTGAAAAGAGGGATGAGGCAATAAAAAGTCAGAAGCATAAGCAAAGGTCAGATCACAGAAAGAATCAGACTATACTCTATCAAAATAAACCAGTATATGGTTTATAGTAGATGTTTTGAAGTGTGATCCCTGGACCAGCAGCATCAGTATTACCTGGAACTTGAGAACTCCCCAGATCTACAAACTCAGAAACTCTGGGGGTAAATGTGATGGTTAATCTTTGCTGTCAACCTGACTATTGAGAGATGCCTGCAAAATTTAGTCTGGCACATTCCTGGGTATGTCTATGAGGGTGTTCCCAGAAATGATTGTCATGTGAGTCAGCAAACTGCATGGGGAAGGCCTGCCCTGAATATGGGCAGCACCACCCAATGGCTAGGGACCCAGATGGAATAAAAATTGGAAAAAGAAGAAAGCTAGAACACACATGTATGATCAACTCTTCTTAAACCACTGAGATTTTTAGTGTTGCCATTGTCCATGAACATCAAGCTCCAGGTTCTTCAGCCTCCAAACCCAAACTTGCACCAACAACTCTCCAAGGAGCTCCTAGGCCTTCAGTCACAAACAGGGGCCTCATCATTGGTCCCTCTTGATCTGAGGCTTCCAGCTGCTTGGACCAAGCAGCTACTTGTTTCCCCAGTGCTCCAGGCTACAGACAGCCATTGGGGGACTATTCAGCCTCTTATCATACACACACACACACACACACACACACACATATACATATATAAAACATATGTTCTACTGGTTTTATTTCTCTAAAAAGTTCAGATACAACAAGTCCAGAAAACTGCATTTTAATAAGACTGCAAGGTACCACTGATGCACATTAATATTTGAGAGCTATTGGTTTCAAATAAGAAAGTAGCATGATCTAATTTTTTAATTACTTTGCTGTGGTGAGAACCCAGTATTGGGGGACTGTTGAAGCCAGAAAACTAAATCAGAATCTCTCAGTGAGAGATGATGATGGCAGTAGGGATGAAGGGAAGATTTATCACACAGCATGAATAAATTATTTTAGCACTCCTTTTCCCAACATAAGTGATCTCTATGAATAAAAAAATGAATGAGTGAATGGATAGATTAAAGAGTAGGATAAATGTTTAAAGATACAGGGTCTGGCACAAAGAGGTTATCTTACTCCCTAAGAAGATGTTTCCTCATCTACTCCCTCCCAATCCTCCATCTGTGATCCTTTGAACAGCTGCTCCCTGAATTCAAGTCTAGGTCTTGGAGACAAAAAAAGCCTCACAGAGTTTCTATGGGCAACCAGCATAAGAATTCAAGGAGCATGATACACTACCCCAGAGCTCTGAAGAATAAAGCAGATCTAAGGCAGAGTTTTGAGGAGAGGAAAGGGAGAATAGAAAGGTCAGTGGTTGGAAGCTAAATTAAGAACTTAAAAAGAGAAGGGCTAACTCCTACCCTCTTATCCACCCTGATTCAACATTACAATTCAAGGCACCTAAACTGAGTTATGTGAAGACAAGCCTTAGGAAATGCCCATCTCAGAAATTAGAAAAGCATCTCCTTCTCACCCCTACCTCCCCCCAAATATGTAAATTAATGCTTACTATTACTTATCCTCCAATGCCTGAAATCCCCTTAACTGTAAGTAACACATTCCTTTTCACAGTTAGAGATAAAAAGCCTTAAATTGTGTTTTCTTAAGAGAAACAACACATAGGTGTGAACACATTTTAGTCCAAGTGTTAGTGATACTAGCTGCTCTCTTTTTTCAATTTTGAAGAGAGAAATAGAAAGCAGTAAGGTAAAAGAAGGAATTGGGATTGGAAGCTGTAAGATGAGGAAAAGGGGAGAAGGGAAGATGAAGTTAAAAAAGTCAAGAATGACAAAACTGCTGCCAGCCACCCCTGCCTATGTGCATGGCAGGAGGCAGACAGAAAAGGTGCTGCACATCCTAGAAGTCAGCCACATCCAACAAAAATACAGCAACAGGCCCATTTGGAACAAGTCGGACATCAAAACTGACCGAAAACAAATTCCCTGTATTCTTTATATTGCATCTGCAAGAAACAAACTAGGAAAAGACCAGTTAGGCAATGAACCCGTGTTCACACCACAGGCCATGTCTGTCTAGAGAAGAGAGCTGAGGCAGTTAGGTAAAAAAGAACACCATCCTACTAATGGCAAAAAAACGTTCTGCTGATTATTGCAATATAGTTATCTATTTTGATCATATCTTAGGAGTGCCATTCCAATTTACCTTGAAGCCATAGTTGAGTTCAAAAGTGAGAATATCATCTCAGTTATTTAGTTTCAGAACAGAGAGAACATTCATAATTCCAGAAACTCATTTGGGTTTGATGATTGGTATTATCATAAAAATATTAATAACAATAAGAAACATAAGAGCAAACAAGCATGTAGTGGTGACCACATACAAGAAATTGTTCTAAGTATGCCAACTAATTTAATCCATACACCATACTTTGAAAGTAGCAAGCTCAATGAGAGTGGTTAAGTTTTATTTTAGAATGTGTGGGGAAAGATTAATTTGACATGCTTTAGCTCCATTAGGATAAACCATTTGAAATCACTAATGGCCTCAAACTAAAAGCCATCTCATGAGTTTAAATAATGTTTTTCCTAGTACTGCACTCTTGAGGATTAGTATGACAAAGTTTCAAAGCAATTCCCTTTGAAATGACAATTAACATAATCATCAAGCACTTAAAAGTACATGGTATTGTACCAAGTACTGAGATTATCTTTTAGTTCATTTTCTTCCCCTCTGTTTTGTTAAAAAAAATCATTTTGTTACCAAAAATATGTACTTATCCCTATTGCAATGACCATTAGCCATAATGTAAACTGATCCCTGATATTTTAAGAAGGAACAGGTTTTGAATTGTGACTTCTCAAAAGTTCTTAAAAATCTTACAAAGAAAAATCACTGTAGCATATAGAGAACACTAAAAAGGTGATTTAAAAATATACATTGCCTCTAATGTCAATGAATTTTAAAAGCTAGAGTGCACAAGAAAGTAAATTCAGGCTTTTGTCAAGCAATTGCCTTCTGTCAAGCAAATCAAAATCAAAGGTGTACTTGATGCTCATTTGGAGTTTTCTGTTCAGAAAATGCTTTCATTGAAATTATCTCATTTCATTATGACATATGATCCTTGATTTAGTTATTATTAACATCATCACATTTTACAAAAGAGATAAAGTTACTTATTAAAAGTTCTAACTTCTGGAGAGACCTTGACTTCCTACCTTTTGATATCAAATCTTACTTCACATCATATCATAACCTATTTGAGAAATAGGGACTAATTCAGAAAAATATGTAGCAAGTGACTCGAACTAAATCAATACCTCTCACTGATGTGTGTTAAGCTTATAGGGATTTTGATTAAACTCTACCTAAAGATTCTAACATCTCATTCAAAGCCTCCTAGTTAGTGTCAATAAATCTTAACCACAGCAGTAAGGCAAAACTATAATATTCAATTGCGGAATGAAATGATAAAAACATAGGAAGGACAAAAAGGAAAGGAGAGCAATAACCAAAAAGGAATATCACATAAAAGAATTAAAAACAAATAAACCAAAGGAAATCGCTCCAAGGGACCTTCATCAGTCCCCATCCCATACTTTGCAACCATAGCCACTATGAGATAAGGTGGACCTGGATAATAAAATAACCACATGTTCAACACCTGTGTTTGAGTAATTACCTTTAATTTGCCCCCATTAATGACTAAAATCCATTTTTACTCACCCAATAACTTGATGTTCATAATACTGCAACGTCCTCTTGAGAGTTTGCTGTATCGTCTGAGGCTACAGGATAATAACAATAACAAAAATACATTACCAGCAAATCAGTGCCATTCCCATTCTAAGCATTCTAGGCAAAAACACAGCTTCTAATTTATCTCACAAGAGTTTTCACTTTACAATACGAACACATTTTTCATTGGGTCAGATATTTTCCCTGCAGAAACTAATGAGGCATTCAGCAATTACCCAAAATTTCCCAATTTCAAGTATGATAGTATTTTCTAATCATATTTTTCCTCAATTTTTTTGAACCAGCAATACATTTCAGTGAAATACTCATTGGCTGCCTATGATCAATAGAGATCTTAGAGCAGTGGGAGGCCGTACTACTGAAACCCAGGACACAGTTCTTCCTGCCCAGCTGGTGTATCTGCATGAGGCAATGACCAACTGAAATGAAAGGGCACATCTTAACATTTTATGCTTTAACAAGACTTTCAAGAATGGTGTAGCAAGTGGCAATAAATTGAGTTAGATGCCCCACTTTATAACAAGAGATATTTTTAAAATTAGGTGATCTTTTTCCCCCATTAGTTGTACATCTGAGGAGACTAATAGGAAGGCTAGGGAAGGACGAGAAGCAGGTGGTCCAGAGCCCCACAGCCAACACTTCAAGCAGCAGTCAGCCTGACTTCCTCAGTGTCCCAAGAGATTTCAAGCAAGCATTCTTGCTCCTACAAGGGCACAACTACTAAGGACAAAAAAATGGGATCTGCAGCAAATATTTAAGCTGCTCATGACTGAATTTTATAATCTTGTCCTCCCCAGGACAGCTCAAGATAGAGCTTTTAAATTCTAGATCAAGAAGTTATTCTCTGACTTATTTAGACTACCGGGCCTGAACTTAGAGTTTCAGATTCAGGGAGCTATGAATGCACTCAAATATCCCAGAATATAGATTCTATTAAGAAGTTATAATAAGCAGAGCCAAATTCTCAGCATTAAGAGAGTGAGCTTTTTAAATAATAAAGACCTGCAGTCAATCAAGCAGGGAAAAAAAGCCATCAAAGACTTGTCAAAACATTGATCCATTATATAACACGGGGTAATCTTGAGGGCTGCTGCTAATTAACTGCACAAACCTAGTACCTATAAAAAGGTAATCTGTAGATGAGGTCCAGTATGGTATTAGTACCTAAGAAAGAATTTAAAAATATCAATGTCTAATCCCTACTCCTTCTAAGTAGCTATCTTAAAGATACAAATCAAAAGATACTAAAAAGTCTATGTCAATTTTCACTTGGACTCTCTTCATGTTTATCACTTTATAAAACATGTGGGATAGGTGTAACAATCTCCCTAACACTCATCAAACCTGTAACCTCCTCCTTAGCAGGAAATGGTTATTTAAAGTAAGAAGAAAGTGAGCTTTAATGTAAAGCAGGGAAATCTAGACCTGCTTTACATTACTAGGCAGAAAGACCCTTTCACAGTGTGAATATAAGACCTCAGACATATTATTCATGTTAGCCAAGCCAATTCACAAGTTAATTTTAGGAAAAATCAGTATCTAAGCCTTCAAAAGAAAGGTACAGAATAACTTCTTTTAGCAGATATTTTCCATTTATACTGGGTTAAAAAGATGATCTCAAATGGATACAGATGTTTCTACTCATCAGGATAGAATCAAAGCAGAGTAAATGCAATGCACCTAGGAAAGAAAGATCATTCCTGAGCCAAGAATCAGTGGAGCAGCTGAGAAATCTAAAGAGAATGAAGCAGATGCAGTGGTTGTAGTACACATGAAAAGTATGCTGTAACAACTCAACCCATGGCCAGCCTGAACCAATCATTATCAGTCACTGGCTCAGTACCCCTGGGATCTGGGCCTCTTGCACTGGGTTGGCAGTTTCTAAGCTAAGATAACTTTCCCTTTGGCAACATGCCCCAAAAGCAGTGAATATCCACAGAGGGATTATCCTTCCAATAACCTCTGGTCACAAAACATGGAACAGAAAGCAGAAAGTAGAGTGCACAGGGCCAATTAAGACCAGAATGACCTCATTTGTACAAAAGGACAATTTTTTCCTATACTAGGAATTTCCTAGTCATTAAAAAAGACATGTTTGTTAAAGGACTCCTTTAAAGAGCTGACTTCTTTCTTGTGTGAAGCAATTACTTCCTCACTCAGTAGGAGTTAAATTTATAGTTTACAAATACATTAAAAGGAAATGCTCTCTGGATACAACATGCAAAACTTCAAGGTGGTAAAGTATATATATATATATAGAGAGAGAGAGAGAGAGAGAGAGAGAGGGAAAGAGAAAGGAGAGAAATAGATACAGGTATACATATATAGAGAGATATAGATATAGATATAGATATAGATATAGATATAGATATAGATATATAGATATAGATATCTCCTCATTCTCACAGAAGCCAGTGGGCACATGCTAATGGCCTACACCACAGCACAAAGGCTGACTGCCCGGCATCTCCTGCAAGCCAGTACTGACCTCAACACAGTCCCAACCCCTCAGAATGTCTCCACACCATGGATTCACCTCAGTCTTCTTCAGATTTTAACTGATCACTTCAACTCATGGCCTGATTGGTGAGAGACATCTTCATATAATCTCAGAGTCTCTCTGACCTGAATAAAAAGCATGGAATGAAGACCCAAAATGGGACAAAGCCTCCCACAGTGGTGACTTCTGCCTTGAGCGTGATAGAGGCCATTTATTCAACAAACCTTTACTAAGTATTCAAGCATGCTAATGATGCAGGTCAAGGTATGAATAAGAAACGCCAGGGCTTTGCAGTCACACGGTCTTTTTATTCTGTCCTTCAAGAAATGCAGCTCTTTAGCAGTTCCCTATCAAACAGTACCATCCAATCCTTGTCCAGCCAATATTCCATGTCCTTATGTGTATCTACCCTTTCCTTTGAGAATGAATTAGAAAGATGATTTATAAAAGCAGCTTTAAGGTCAAACTGAGTCTAAAAATCAATCTCTGTGACTTACTATCAGATGACCTTGGACAGTTTAAGCTCCCTGAAGCAGATTCCTTATTACATATTATTTTTAAGGGAATTAATTGAAATAAAGCAGTCTCTGGTATATAGCAAGTACATAATAAATGATAGTTACGGCTATGCCAAGCAGGAAACCTCAAGACTCTCATGATCTAGTGGAGGAACACAAGGGTTAGGGCAGAATATGGAACAAACAAGTATAATATGTGGGAATGTTCATTACCAGAAAAGCAAATGAACAGAGCCACCTCCATTTCTTTTTTCTTTTTTTTTTTTTGATACCAGGGATTGAACTCAGGGGTACTCAACCACTGAGCCACATTCCCAGCCCTCACTGAGTTGCTTAGTGCCTCACCGTTGCTGAGACTGGCTTTGAACTCACGATTCTCCTGTCTCAGCCTCCCAAAGTGCTGAGATTACAGGCGTGTGCCACTGAGCTCAGCTAGCCACCTCCATTTCTAATAATGAAAAGTTGGGGGCTGGGTTTGTGGCTCAGTGGTAGAGCACTTGCCTAGCATGTGAGGCACTGGGTTCGATTCTCAGCACCACGTGTAAATAAAGTCCATTGACAACTAAGAAAATATTTTTTAAAAAAAGAAAAGTTGGTGCCAAGTCCAGTACACAAAAGAAAAAACAGAAAAATGACAGCCCTAATTTATAAATATTTCTAACGAAGAGTTAAGATCAGTCCAAAGAGATGATGATATGCAGAATTCTCAAAATTAAGATTGAAGATAACTAAAAAGTCATGCCTACAAGAAGGAGGATCAGTGAAACACCACAATTAAGGTAAAGACCCCAGGCATCATACTTTACAACAAACAAGAGACAACTCATTAATCATGAAATCTCCTTCCTTGGACACAAAGTATATACCTCAGGAGAGCTGCAAGGCCTAATAATTTTAAAGCCCTATGCAGGAGGTTCCAAGAGACAGAGTGAAAAGAGAGAGAGAAAACTACTGTTACTGTCATAAAAAGAAAATCAAGAGGGCTGTGACAGTTCTCAGTTTCCTCCAATAGGTCTCCCCATTGTTCTAACTCAACACAAAGAAGCATGGGTAGAAGATATCTGGAAAAAGAAAGCAGCCACCTGTGTCCTGCACAAGTATTTTCTGGGACTCCAAACAGAGGGTGCCAGAAGCTTCAATCACATGACAAAAAGTGATCTTCATCCCTAGCCTCACAACCAGCATCACTGTACTTGGTTAGCAGTGACGGACCCTACAGACTAAATGTTCAGCTCCTGAAAGGTCATGGGATCCAAACAGCCAGCCATGAAATAATCCCAACAGAGCCAGAGATATGATCCCTGAAGAGTGGGAGGGCGCAATTCCCAGCAGCTGGCCCTGCAGGCTCAGACAGTCCTGCTGAGGCTCCCACACAGTCCCTGCTCTGGATATCCATGCCAGATGGTGCAGGGATCAGGCAGAAGGCAGAATCAAGATATGTGTGTGTATGTGTGTGTGTGTGTGTGTACACATGCACGTGTGCTCACACACATTCAATATAAAACTATTATCTGTACAAAGTGCATGTTCATATCATCAGAGATGAAGTAGAGGCTCAAGGAAGTTAAACAGGTGCTACAGGATCACACAGCCCTATGTAAATAAGTCCCTGCAAGCCAGAACTGGCTTCACAGCATGTCCTCTTTTCACTAGATGCCCTTGAGAATCCCTCTCATCTCTCACATGCTGTGACTCTACATTCTTATTTGATATACACAGCCCTTCATCATGCCAAGAAAGAGAAAAACAATAACTCGAAAATAAACTTCTTCATTTCTGTTTAGTAACACACACAAGATTAGATTTAATGAAACCTATAAAGATGTTTCCTTGCCCAAAAGAAACACCCAACAATAGCTGTATCATTATATTTATTTAAATATGATAAAATTATCTACCAATGAAACTAAATGATATGGGTATATACTGAACTACCATCAATCTAAGCTAGTAGTTTTCAACTACACATTACTGTCAGCAAGGAAATCTGAGAGGGACACTCAGACACTGGTAAAAAATTACCAGTGTCTGAGTGTCCCCCTCAGACTTTCCAATTCAACTTGTCTTGGGGGACCCAATTGCCTCTGATGTTTGGTCAGGATCGAGACATTTCATTGAAAGCATAAACATGAAACAGATCAATACTCTATAAACCTTATCTGAATAAGTCACCGGTAATGAGAGTAGTTTCTTTGTTCAAATATCAAGACAAGTAAGCTTCTGAGAGATGCTCACTCATGGTGCTAAATTCAAACATAGTACCAGTTAGCTGTCACTAATGGCTTATAATCAAATATGAATTTGTTAGACAAACAATTATATTGCTTGAAGCATAAATATAGAATTTTTTTCATTTCTAAGTAATTCACCCTCATGCAGCATTCAGTTTTGTGCATATAAAAACATAACAGCTATTATGATTATTGTACTTTATGCCTGGCACTACTTTAAGCCCCTTCTATATTAACTCCTTTGATCTTCACATCAACATTATGAGGTGTTATCATTTTCCTTTTCGTATGGATGAGAAAATTGAGACAAAGAAAATTTAATTTGCTCTTTGTTATACAGGTAAAAAGGAACAAAGCCAGGATTGAAACCAGGTAATCTGGCTCCAAAACCCAATCACAAAAACTTCAACCTATACTGAATGTTTTGCATTTGGTAGAGCACTTTACCATGCACATTTTAATATATATGTTATCCTTATTGATTCTTGCACCAATTCAGTGAAATAATCAGACTAGTGTGATCACCATATGAATGAAAAAACAAGAGAGAGAAAGTGATCAGCTCAACATAACGTGGCTACTAATCAAAGAAACCCTCTTTCATAGAGAGATCAGTTCCTCCCCAGGGAAACTGTCTTCAGTACGAAAGCATTGTTTAATGTTAACACAAAATTAAAGAATCACATGTATTCAAACCAATTGCTTGTTTATTGAGAACATATAACATTCTTTAAATCAAACCTGTACTAACAGGAAAGCTAACAGGCAAAATTATGAACTAGGTCTTACCTTAAGTGCACTTCCACACTCCCTTCCTTAGATAACTCTCACCCCCAGGCTCAACTCTTCCCCCACCTCTGGATACCCAGGGTCTCCATGCTGCCTTCTAATAGGCCAAATCTCCACCACCACAATCTAAACTCCCAAAACAGGTACCCCCAAACCTTTCATTGCATATTGTCTTTCTTTCCCTCCACAAAATGTCAAATCCCCTTAGTGCCCTGTTCTCAGAGAGTGCTCAGGAAGAACCCTATCTCACTCCCTCAAAACTCAACCCTCAGTCCTAAGGTAAATGGTGGTATGGATGTGCTTCCCTCCAATACATAACACAATCTGAACCTCTAGTGGTGAAACAGGCCGGTCCTTGAAAGATAAGTTGGGGAGAGGAGAAGGAACCCATCTTATCCTCCAAATCTCAACCTGGAGATCACCACCTTCTCCATATCATGAGAGCATTTTGCTTATTAGGACACCCTATGACAAATTCCATAGTATCAAGAAATCAAAATGTCTTTATAACTATGCCTATAGACATCAATGGATTAAATCATAAAACTGCCTGTTAATAAAATTAATCAGTTATAAGTCACTTCAAACAGCTTCTGAAAGAGACAAAGTTGTAGTAATCATTAATCTTATTAAATATCCAGACATAATATTCTTTTCCCAGCTTGTGACTGAACTTCCTACATATAAAAAAAAATAGACTGCAAATTAAATATAGAACTTGGAGTCAGGACCTCTGTATTTCAAGACCAGCTGTGCTACTGACCTTTTTATAAAATTAGCCAAAAATCTCTTCACCTGGGAGTAAGAAATCTTGGGAAAAAAAATGCCTCCATTTTCCCATCTGAAAAACACTTATAAGAAGTTCATAGTTCTCAGGGTTATTTTCAAGTACAACATTGCCATGTGAAGCCCATGCAACCTGTGTCAGAACATATTGGTGATTAAACCACCTTCTCTGGCCTCACATTTTAGAAATATGATAAACTTTCAAGAAAGCTGGAATACTATTTCAAGTGACCAACACCACTAATTTAATAAACCAAACTAGTAGTACAGATGATTGGTTGCAAAATGCAAAAATTATAAATGTGCTAGAAGATAAACATAAAAAGTTAGAGATGTACTATAATATAATAGGAGTTCTTCCGTCCATACTAGTTGAACATCTGCAAAATTTCACCCAATCTCTGCACATTATGCTAATTGACCCAAAAGGGCATTCACATTGATATCCTTTGTCTTATTACAAGTATGTGCTAATTAGCCATGCTCAGTGGCCATTATTGTTGTGCTTATTGATTATAACTGAATATACTTAACATATAATCAATGATAATTAAATCTTCCTGTACTAAGTATGTTTGCTTTCTACATATTTTCCCCTTTGTTATTTCCGTTAATGCCTTTCCAAAAGTAGACACTGAATTTCAATTTTATATAAGACCTAATGCCATCAATACTACTGTAAGCTGAAGACACTCCCTTGAAATGAAATGCACCCAAGTGGTCATTTATTTAGCTCTTTTCCTACCTTCATGAAGGATCATATTCATCCAAGAATGTATGAGGTCTTCAAAGAATTCCAGAGAATCATACCACCACCATCGTTTGCATAACACCTCACAGTCTATGGATCACTTTCTTTTCTTTCATCACAGTAGATATTCATAACAATCCTCTAAGTCTCAGATTTAATTGTTCACACTTGACAGATGAAAATGAAAATCAGAGAGGTTAAAGTGCTTGCCTCAGCTACAAAGCTGGAAAGAAGCAAAGATGTGGGTCTCCTGTGCTCTGTCTCTCAAAAACTGCTGCCTCATTCAGTAACTCATTTCACTTGGGTGATCATTAGAAAATGCTTTCATGAGTCAAGTGAAATTATTTCCATTTATTGTTTGTCTTTAATGGTTATGAAAATGGTGTTCTCAAGTCACTTTCCCAAATTTATGATGTTGCATAGTTATTTGAATAACTGTTATGATCGCTACCTTCTTAATAAGGAGATTTTAGGCTATACATGCTTTACTGGTCACCGTTTTGGCCATTTTGGTTCAGTCTGCATGAAAACCCAACCAAAACAAGATAGCATTATTTCCACACTCTGTCTCAAGAAAACAGATCATGCCATATCCAAAGCTTCTGGAGGCATATGGCTCCACACTTGAACCTTATTAAGACAAACAGAACCACATAAATGGCACAGGGCTGATGGCTTTCTGGTCTAAACAATGTAACAGCAGCCAACAGTGTGCAGAGTGCTGAGTGTCAGGCATGTCCAACATGTTATATGCATCAAGTCATTTGATCCTAATAGCAATCCTGTAAGGGAGGAAGAAGCATTTCCCCAATTTTGTAAATGTAAAATACTGAAATCCAGAGAGGCTAAAAAAAAAATTAAAATTTGCCCAAAGTCACTTAGGTAATAAGTGTCTGAGTCAGAATGTAATCTGACTGCCTCCAACAACTAAGCCTCCAACCATCTCTAAATTGAAATACATTGTTCTATCTTCACCAACGCAGAGAAAATTACAGCTGAAAGGAATTAATTCCAGGCTACACTGTGATTTTGGATACAGCATTTATTTTTCTAAACCTCAATTTCCTTTTTTTGTAATAAAATAGGGAATTCTGGGATAACTACTTCTCCAAGTTGTTGTAAGGTCAAAAGATAATAAAACTTTATTATACAAATACATGTTGTATGATGGTTCTATGCATAAATCTCTTAATGATGAAGTAGCCAAAAAATTGTTAAATTGAACTAAACTGACCATGTCTAACATCTAGGACTGTTGCCAGGCATACCTCACAGTCTAAAGATGCCAATTAGTAAATGCTACAAAGCTAATTAGTGCCTTTCAACTCATGGGTACCCTACTAGATAGCAATGGAGATCATGTAAGATAATAACTTCTACTTTCTAAAACATCTTTGCAGTTTCCATTTGTGTATTTCCAAAGAATTCTCTATAGTATTTCCAGTATTTGGGAGCTACAGTGAAATGTTTTCCAGCAAGATTCTAGGCATAAAGTAAGTAAAACTTCTATCTATTATATTATAAAATTAACACATAAAACGAGGAGATGCATTGTCAACCCTGAATGCACTAACTTAAATGATAATTCGTACATGGATGATGACATAGAATTACCTCCAATCACTTGCCAGGATGTAACTCCATGAAAATAGGCCACTGAGCAAGAGATATAACATCTCTAATGGTGAACAATACAGGAAAACCGGGAGCAGGAGGTGAACTTACAGGAGGCAACCCACAAGGAAAAGAAAGGAAGGGGAATTGTTTATGAAGTATATATCTAAGGCTGCCTTGGGGCCTGTTGGCCCTCTGTCATACTAAGAAAGATTATTCCTAAATTAAGAACAATTCTTCAACCACCATAACTAAAAGGGGAGTCTGGTGAAGAGACTTGAAGCATCAGGTCTCACTGACAAGGTCTCACCTTCAACTAGAAAGCTCCTCAAACTGGATTAAGGAATTTGCCATAAAATTCATTTTGCTTTGATTCTAAAGGGATTAAAGCAAATTTCTGATTATGACTTGGCTCCTTCTGTAGACTGAACAGTAAGAAATGTGCTGACCATGAAGACTCTGAATAATGAGATTCATTTCACAGTTATTGCTCAGTGTAAATAAGTAGATTGTCATTCAGATGCTAACCAAAGTGCCATGGGCATTTTGTTTAGCTAGTCAGTGGCTGAGAGTCTGATTGCCTTAGGACACTAACAAGAACAAATCCTTGGGGTTTAGAAATCTCAGCTGCTGAAACATCCAAATACTAAGCAGGATGGGTCCCCCCACTCCCAACCACCTCCACTGCTTCCACCTCTCTCTTGAAATAAAAACGCAGTGAGAGTCTGAATATAATCAGATCTAATGTTGACTGTACTATGACTATCCAGATGGATATGAAACCTGCTTACTAGGCAGATGTTTGAAAGATAATGACTATGCATCATTAGTCTCTAGATTCCTTAGTTAGAGGTACGAAGTAATAACACTTTTTCTTGGGGGGAGGGGAACACATACAGGCAGAATGCTAATACTGCATGATATGCAAAGTCTTACATATTTTTAGTTTCATTCTAAACTATCTAAGCATATTTTAATCTACCTGTCATTCTGTTATATAACTATTA
This sequence comes from Geosciurus inauris, assembly GCA_004024805.1. Lineage (NCBI taxonomy): Eukaryota > Metazoa > Chordata > Mammalia > Rodentia > Sciuridae > Geosciurus > Geosciurus inauris. Next base: position 104,675 of record PVHX01002207.1, read on the forward strand.
TATTCCTTCTTCACTCCATCTAGTAAATTATTTAATTTTGCCAAGACATGTGAATCACAGTTGTGCACAACTATATGCAATGCACATAGTGAAATACATACCCTTATGATGTAACTATTTCTATGGTAATCATGACTTTCTTCATATTCATAAGGCAAACTTCAAGTGATGGCATAAGCTAAGCTGTTGGCAATGATGATGGCATTTGTCAGTCTGCTCATAGCTGCTCACCCATGGGAGCCTGAAGCATATGAACATGACAATGGACAGACAAACTAGGTCAGCCTAGAGGCAGAGCCCCAATGAAGAAAGAGCCCTTTAGCATTTCTAACACAGGACTATCACACAGTCAGAACTAAACAATTGGTAAGAGTAGTAAAGGTCTAGAAAAACCTCAGGAAATTGTGACCAGCCCCTCCTTACCAAGTCACGAATTAGAGATATACAGGAGGTGATATGGAACAATACTGTGTATTATATATTGAAGGTGGAACTATTCATAGCCATGTTGAAAGAAATGGCATAGTAGAAAGGGCTTTGGATCTGAATAGGAAAACGGGGCATTAAAATGTAAGTGGTTACTAGATCCTTAAGTTTGGGCAACTTGCTCTTCCTTTCTGAGCCTCAGTTTTCCATCCTTAAATTGGTCCTAATAATCCTTGTCCTGCCTTCTCCATACATTTCCTGGGATAATGTTATGTTTAAAGCATACTTGATAAATTCCAAACAGATGTTACTTATGCAAGTGGCCTTCCTCTATGCAAATGGTAGGTCAACACATCATGTATGCTCTCACAGACCCGAGTGGGAAAAACCAAAAAGATAAAAGTGACATCACTAATGCTTTGTGTTTCTAGTGTTAAAAAACAAACAGTATAAATGGTGAAAGTCCTGGATTTTCAAAATGCTCTCCAAAATCTGCTTACACTAAAGACTAATAAAAATAAGCTGTTTACTAAAAAATGACCAACCTAATATGGACTGTTGCAATCTAATATGGACTGTTTAGAAGACCAGCAAGAGACATCAAAACCAGCTCTCATTAGAACCAAATTTTTAACTGTGTGGTATTACTAGTCATTTGTCTCATTAGCTAATGGGAAATTAGTAATTAGGAAAAGGAGACGATGAAAGCATGTGAGTAAGAAAGGAATATTGGGAACAGATGAGAAGAAATGTGTTTGGCACACGATAATTTTTTTCAAATTCTTTCTACAATACTACATCAGTTTTAAATATCTCACCCTGACATTCTGCTTCACAAATACCAAAAGCTGACCCACACAAGATATATAAATAAGCATATACACATTCAGGCCTAAAAACGCGGAATTTAATGATATGATGCTTAGGAACAGGGTACTATACCAATCACTAGTTTCCAGTTTCTAAAAACATTTGAATCTCTCTGCATGGGCTAGGGCTTCTAACTGGAAATTCCAAAGTAATCTAGTGCAGAAGCATCTATAACTGGCACAACATATACTAATCCATACATTAGCCATATAAGGAGCAAAATCTCTGGACTCTCTAAGCATTATAAAACATAAGGACAACATGAGCCACATTTGGGCCATGAGTCTTATTTAAAAGCAACCTAAAGCAGTAATTCTTTAAGGCAACAGAAAATAGTTTTTGATCCAAAATTTAAAAATCTAATGCTACTTTATGAAAAGTACTATAAATTTATCATTATTTTGTTTTTACCAAGCAACATATCTGTATTATTCCCACAGATTAAGAACATTAAATAATTTACTACAGCTACAGAGATCTCCAGATCACTGGCTAAGAAGCTCTCCGAAGCACCACTACCATGTACGTATATAGTCATTGTTACGTGGCAGAACCTTCTGAGACCAGACATTACACATCTGGAGAGCTATCTTCATTCCACCCATCCCCAAACTTCCCCCCAAAACTTGCTTTCCATCCCTATACAGATGCTTGAAATTAAGGGAGGTGATTTTCAATTAATTTAACATGAAAAAGTATTTAAAATGTAGACAGTCAAAATTTGTCTGTTGGGAGATACTCATAGCAGACTTTTGTGGCATGAGGTTTTGATTTAGGAATGGGGTGGGGGGAGGGAAAGATGGATGAGGAGAGAGAGACTGAGAACAGACTACCAAAAATAGATATCTCTACAGTTTTTTTCTCATCCTTAATCCATAATATATCAGAGGTTACCCTGGAATAAAATACCAAGAAATAAACTTGGATAAATTTATTTGATATGCCTTTTTTTCATTTCTATTAGTCACTCTGCAAGAGCAAAATAATAAAATTTGCTATTTTAGGTTTATAAGATGTTCAGGCAAACATTTTGATTTGATTTATAACTCACATAAAGTAGTTAAATACTTTATCTAATTGTCAAAAATTGTTGATGATCTTATTTTTAGATTCATATTTGTAGATCCATATTTTATGGTCATACAATGGTAATATTTTCTATTGACTCATATTCGAAAGTGACTTGCTAGCATGTATTTTTTGAAAAAAAATTTATGTTGTGGCTACTTGTAGTAAAATGCCTTTTCTAACTGCATGCTATCTAATGGAATTTGTTGATTTCTATCATTAGAGTCATCATTAATGCCATGGATTAAAGTGATACATTCCCTGTCTATAATCAAAATAATTGGGATTGTGTCAACTCAGTGTTTGAGATCTAAATTATCTGGATTTTTTCTAAATGGTCAAGAAAAATAGTTCTGGGGATAGAGTTCAGTGTGCTGGCCTACCATGTACAAGGACCTGGAATCAAACCCTAGCACTGCAATAGATCGATCAATAGGTGTATGTGTGTGTGTACACACAGGGCTAGAGATACAGTTCAGTGGTAGAGCACTTGCTTAGAATGTAAAAGGCCCTGTGTTTAATCCCCAGTATCTTAAAAAAGCAAAAAAGAAAGAAAAAGAAAAAAAATAGATTGATGGTGGAGAATTGCTTTCACAACTTAATTTAATCTTTTATTTCCTTCATCTTCCCCAACGCCTTTCCCAAGAATGCAGCTAAATAAGGAAAGTGCTCAAGTGCTTGGAAAATTAGCAGGCAACAGTCTCCCAGACCACAATTCACACAGCCATTTGTAACAAGCTACAGATGAATCTCATCCATTCTCTTTCAGCCACAAAGTTGGGTTGGTACTTCGCAAACACACTTTTGGAGAGAGAACTTAATTCAGAATAAATGGATAGATTAGTTTTCTTTGAAATGTGTTTATAATGGCAATAAGTTAACACAAGAGGGAAAAAAAAGAAAGACTTTAAAGCTTGCAAACACTGTCAGGTCCACAAAGCGTTTATTGATCTTTACATCAGGTAGAAACAATAAATCTCTTTTTCCAGCATCCACTCTAGAAACTCCCTCATATTTGCCTGAAGCTTCAAATGGAATTACAATAGTCAGTAGCTAAGATTTGCTCTTACCCACAGTCTCTGTTCTATTACGACACAATCTCATCATTCTCACTCCCTACAATAATTCCTTTCAAGGCAGATTCTTTTGTTAAGGAAGTAAAAGCCATTTTCATTATTTTGGGCAAATTTTTAAAAGACACAATGAGAGTAATTATGGTTTTTCCAGATATCTATTAAATGGTATTTTTAAATTCAGAGTCCAATCAGGCAGAGTCTCTTCCACACTATACAATCAATACTAGTTAGACAGATGGTTCCCAAGATACCTATATGTACAGAAATATATAGACTAGTATTTCAAATATGCTATTAAAAGGAACTCAGGTACTAATGTGCAAGTACTATGACAAATAAGCAATCTATAAGAATCTCTGTATCCTCTCCTCTGAAAAGTAAACAAGCTTTGTAAGCTAAGAAACAAATGTTTATTAAGACAACATTCAAAAATCAAGACATTATTTATATACAAGTTAAACTAATCACAAAGGAAAAAGTGAAATTGGAAGAAAGCTGACAGACTCATTGTGACTGGCCTCTGAGAGAATTTGGTCAACAGACATTTATGAGATGCCTCTTTCTTTTGCTGAGACCTACAGAAGCCCACTGAATGAAAAAGTCTTAGGCTTCTTGCTGGTGCACCTCAAGGGATCCCCAAGTCTGCTCTTAGGGTAATATAAACTTTGCTTCCCTAAGTTCTTGCTTTCCCTTGGAAGATATACAAGGAAGAGGCTGGAAGAAAGATAAAATCTTTCTGAATTTCATTATGTTTGCAACAGAATCACAAGGGAAAAAAATGGGGCAGGAAAAGATTTTAAGTATTTTCCCCATATTACAGAGACATCTCACAATTCTGGCAAAGAAAAAGTAAACAACAAATATTGTTTAATTAAATAATGTTGAATTTTTAAAAAATACAGTTAGATCATGTAAAAAAAACTTATTTTTTCCTCCAAGTATGTAAGCTGACTAGTCAAGCAGATTATGCATATTCAACGAAAACACAACACCTTTTTTTTTTAATTCTGAAGATAACTAGAGCCATTATTTTAGCCCACAGATCTTATTTTCTGCCTCATGGAACAACAAAATCAAGACTGCAGGAGTGGGTATATAGTAAATATGTGATAAAGAAATAAAAATGTTATAATAAATTTTAAATCTATATATTCTCTTCTACATTGTTTGTTAATATCATTGACTTTATTTTCTTTAGAACATTTGTATTTATTACTTTGTTTGGTTCTTTTAACATTTGTGTGGTAGTCAAAATAAATATATTCACTTTAAATGTATTCATTCAAAAATATTTATTGATCAACTTCAATGTGCCATTAGACATAAATTTTGGCAGTATGAAAATAGACAAAAATCTTCAATTAATAAAGTTAAACAGAATTCACCCAGAAAAGGAAAGGGAGAGGGCCCCAAAGCCATACTTGATTGTATATATCCTATTTGGCTATATTTTACTTTCCAAACCACCTTTCAAATATATAAAATTTATTCAATGTAATATCAAAATAAAGTCCTATTAACTCCTAATACCTCAAGAGTTCCAATAGTAACTTTTCCACCAGTATCAAAAAAGCATCAAAAAAAAGTTCTAACAGTGAACAAAGTTGTACTGGACACAAAAAGAGAGAGAGAAAGAGAGTGTTTACCTTTTTAAAACTAAAAGGAAACGAACTAATACAAATATAAACTTTAAAGCAGTTCCTTTCACATGAAGTTCAACTTACAACTTATAATTCCAGAAGGATAAGAGAAAATCTAAATTCTAAAACTGAAAAGATGATCCAAAAAACTACTAAAGCAGTGGATTATACAAATGAAAAACCATACACTTTACTATTTACCTGTACACTTTGCTATTTAAGTATAAAATTAGTGAAGGATGAAGTAGTGATGTTTCAGACCTGATTTGACATCCCATGGTCAGTACATCTCCAACCATTAAGATATATGTAGAGAACTATACCTGGCATGGCAGTTTAAATTTGACAGTTGCTAGATATACAAAATCACTGACCAATCACCGAATTATAGTGATAGAATAAAGGTGAGGCTATCATAAATTAGGTGTAAATAAAACTAAAATCTGACACTGGGATTTGCCTCTACTCCTAATGTGCCATATTGCCTTCCCCTTGAGAACAGAGAAAATTAAGTGTCCTCATCCTTGGGAAAGGAGTTCAAGAATGCCCTAGAGCAACCCTATCCTTTCTCAAATCCCATCAATCTCATCTGTCCCCAGTTTTCTCTGTTACCTTCAAACATGAGTCTCCACCTCTCCAGTAAACTTTGACTTGGCCTCACAGACCCTTCTCTCCCCTGTCCCTTTTTATTGTCACATATCTTGGAGATGTGTGCCCTGATATCTTTTGTTTGCTCATCATACACTCCTTCTTTAAACCTCCTTTCATAGCTTTCTATCTCAAATGCAGGATCGACTTTGTTCTTCTAAAGCCACTAGCAAACTTGTTCACAGTGGGATTGAAAGTACTGTCCTTAAATTTTCTTCATTATTTTGCAAACATCAACCACTACCACCCTTGCATCCACCTGTTCCCCCAGCCATTTTCCACCCTCTAACACAAAAAAAGCATTCTGCCATCTACATTCTGCTGGGTTTTATTTTATGCTTTGTTTTACGCTTTATTTTATGCTTTGTTTTTGTATATTGCTTCCCAATTCTCTGCTGCTGCAAGTTTTCTCTTTCTCTTTCATTCTAAGAGCTTGTCAATTTTCAAGACATTAACTATCACCTCCAAAGTCACTATCTTCAACCACATACTCCTATCTTCATTCAAGCTCCAATCCCAAATCTTTAATTCTCTGTTTACTGAACTGAGTGACAGGCAGTGTACTAAGGTTGGTGATTCAGTAATACCAAACTCTTAAAGAGCTCACAGTCCAGAGCTAACCATTTTCATGTACATTTAAAAAATCCAAATCTAAGGTTATTGTCATATTTCTTTCACATCCTGCCTTCCCACTGCTGAATTTTATACCTTAAGTAATGTCATCACTATTCACAAAGTCAATATCACAGGTTGGGTTCCCCAGAAAGCAGACTCTGAGGAGATCAGCATGCAGGAAATTTATCAACATCCATGAAAGAGCTAAAAAGGAAGCAGGACTGTCATCAACATCCATGAAAGAGCAACATCTATGAAAGAGCAAAAAAGGAAGCAGGACTAGACAGAGGGAAAGTTGGACTGGAATGCAGTCTCAATGGAGGCCTCAGTTGACCTTATGTGGAGTTCTGACTTCAGAGCTGCCTGAATTAGGGCAAGGGAGACAAGGCTTCTTACCCTACACTGATTAGTCACAGACATGAAGCGTGACCTTGAGCAAGGCAGCTTCTTCAACCCAGGCCATACATATGAGGGCTGACAGTTGAGATTTCACTTGCAGCTGTACTCCAAGTATCTAGGGAGTTAGTCCATCCCTAAAGGGGTACCAAGGCAGCAGAGGGAAGATGTGATTTGGAGCTAGACCAGATCTAACTTTATCTCCATCCATAATTAACTGTGATCATAGGCAGGTCTCTCAACTTTTCTGACTCTAAATGTTCTTAGAATTTTGAGAAATCAATCATATTTATTATGAAAATATTTAATAAATGCTAGGTCCACAATAGCACACTAATACTCCTTCTCTCATACACATGGTACTATTAAACTATTTTCTTTCTTTTCTAAGTCCTAGGAATTCCTTCAAAACACCACAACACATCAATAGAGATGTACTGAGAACCTACCTCTAGCCAGGACTATTCGAGGGACTGCAAAGACCATAGTGAGCAACAGACAAGGTTCCTGCCACTGTGGAACTTAAACTAAAGTGAGAGAAGATAGATAATATATTAGTAAACAAGTAAATTAAAAGATAATTTCTGGTGATGAGTGTTATGATGAAAACACCCAATAAATGACATGAGAGAGAAAGTTTGGTGGGGAAAGCCACTCTGAAGAGGTGACACTGAGATGAAAGCATGTGGAGAACTGAGAGAGGGTGTGAGTGAAGAGCATTTCTGACCTGGGGAAAAGGACAAAAGTCCTGAGTCAAGATAATGCTTGCATGACATATTCAAATAGTATATCACAGAACCGTGAGCGTGAACTGGAGCATCACAAGATGAGGTCAGAGACACAGGCGCTTGATATCTTATAGACCATGGAAAGGCTTCACCCCTGCAATACTGCCATAGTTAACAGAGTGAAATGTGTAGCTCACTTAGCACAGTGCCTAATACATGGTAAGAACTCAACAAATCAATACTAGTGTTATTACTATCATCATCATAAAATCCACAGATTATTGTGAGGTTTCAATAAAACACCAAGTATGGTGCTGTTCTGAAATGCTTGAAGCATTTTAGAAAACAATATTATAACTATATTTACTTATTTGTGCCTGAGGAAAAAACTATAAATGGAACAATTAAAATAAAACAGATTGTTGCCTATAGAGCAATGCCAGATATAACACAAACTACACTAGGATTTATTTAATCATTTATTCATTATTCTAACATACATTTATTGAGTCCCTCTATAATTCAGACCCTCTCCTAGGCACAGACATACACCAATAAATAAGATATGATTTCTTGTCTTAAGAAGCCAGAATAAAGCAAAATCATCGTACAATGCCTATAGTAGAGATGTGAGCCATAACTTAGTATTCCACAAAGGAAAAATGCAGTCGCAGAAAACAAGGTGTATGTGCATAAAAAGCCAGAAAAAGAAAATCTTCTCCCAATATTAAGTCGGAGTGTTCATGCATGAAGAAGCATAGGCATAAGAAACAAGGAACAATGCACTTTAGAACATTTGGTTTCTATCACTAGACACAGTAGACTTACACACAACATATACAGTGCAATAAATGGAAAAGAAGTCAAAATGGACTTCAAGGACTTGTAACTAAAGTAACAGCAGATAGCCTCTTCTCATGATAGACTGGTTTTAAAAGTTGTTTACAAATGCCAAGTCTCCCAATAATCAATCATCATTTAGAGAGTTCAACTAGAGCCCTACCTGACATGTTCACTGAATGACAGAAAGACTAATTGGCTAAGGTTGTAGAGGTTAGCAACCACAACCATTTTTGTGACATAGTGTTTGACAGGTAGTCCTATATATCTAATATCTAAAACTCCTATTGTTTTCTTTCTAGAAAAAAATCTGACATTCAGATCTGTTGCTTTTTTCCATCACCTTTTTAAATTTTTCATTGGCAGGGAAACAAATTCCTCCAAAAATGAACCAGTAGATGGAGCATTTGAGAAGTGTTGTATCAATCTCCAGAAAAGCAGATGGTGATATCAAATTGACTCTTAAAACAACCTTTCTTCTTCCCTTTGCTCTAAGATTCCCAGTTTTTGAATATCTTTTCCTTTATTTTGAAGAAGGGGGCCACAAGATATTTACAGTAATGACATGTGATCGACGGAACATAAGCACCCTCTGGGAAAATGGGAAAGAGTCCACAAGTAAAGCTACGAATGGTGAAATTTCAAATGCCTTTGCCTACACAAACAAGGAGATTATTTTGACCTGTTAAACAAAATAAGCCAAACTCCAAATGCCAAAGATTATGTTTTCTCTCAAATGGGGAAGCTAGAGGAGAAAGAAAAAGAAGGTGTTGGGAGAATCTCATGAAAATGGAAGGGATACCAGTACAGGAAAGGGACCATGATGAGGGCGGAGTAGTGGAAAGGGGAAATACTAGGGAATACTATGAAACAAATTATATAAATGTAAATATTTAACAATGAATATATGTTATGTATGAAAATGTAACAATGAATTCCACTATTATGTATAATTATAATGCACCAATAAAAAATGAGGGACCTGAGCCTAGTAACACACCTGTAATCTCAGCTACTCAGGAAGCTAAGGCCAGAGAATTGCAAGTTCAAGGCCAGCCTGGGTACTTAACAAGACTCTGTCTCAAAGTAATCAGTGTAAAGAGCTCACTTAGCTTAGATAGACTGCCTCCAAGCTATGGGACTCAGTCACCTTTCAATACCTGGAGTTTTGTTCAAAATGTAGAGTGTAGGCCCCTCACTGGTACTATCAGACCAGACTCTTTGAAGGTGGGGCCCAGGAATCTATATTCTAACAATGTTCTACAGGCATGTCTTACAAGTTTGTAACTCTAACTTAAATGAAGAACTACTAATAAGCCTCAACCAAAGCCTATTGAAGAAGTGGCTTCTCACTATCCTATTTCTAAACATGTTCACTCTGTCTCAATTCCTCACCACAGTCCCAACAATCTCTAGGTTAGAGATATTTCTAGCTCCCTGCTTCCTAAATCACTCTAGGCCTAGAATCTTCAATATTATGAGGTACTCTGAGTTTATGGCACATAATTCTAGATCTTCAGATCCTGACCTGATGTGATATTTGAGGACCAAGATGATGTCATTTCCATCCCCTTTCAGTGCATTTTTTTGGCAACAGTAGCCCACTTGCTGACAAACATTTCTCTCTCATTTGACAGAGAATTGTGTAGAAAATGTAAGCAATCTAGACTGAAGGAGAGTCACTAGCATTTACCTAACTTCTTAAAATATAAATAGGCCACTCAAAAAGTCCTAGAAGGAAAATACTATTCCATATGCTCATTTTAATACAACTTCATTATGAAGTTTTGCTTTAAATAACAGATAGAAGCAAAAAATTCAAACAAGTTTGCACACTTGAGTATGTCTCTCTCAGGCTGGATGCAAAATATATACATTTTGTTTGATAGAACCAAATACACCACAAAAATATCAGACACAAAGAAACAAACACAATTGGACAAATAAAAACATCCATTCCTTTATTCTGAGCACGTTATTGAATATCCATTAAGTATCAGGTTCTGTGCTAAACACCAGATAAATATGTATATTGAAGGTAGAGTATGAATTTAAACAGAGGCTTTGAATTTTGAGTTAAGTTATTGGCTCATACATCAAACAAGGGCCTGCTAAGAAAACCCAGTTAGTTGACAGCCCCTGGCAAACATTCTCCCGTCTTATGCCATATGATTTTTTTTTCTTTTTTCAGGCTGCAAATATAACTCAGTGGTAAAGTGTTTGCCTCACATGCACAGGGCCCTGAGTTTCATCCCCAGCATAGCAAAAAAATAGAAAAATTAAAAATTCCTCCAAAGATGTATAAAATCCAGAAGGGAAAATTATACTTTCTTGGTAACTCATGATAAACATTATACATGTCTAGGGATGATACATTTGTTATTATTTTTAATAAAATATGTATTTTTTATTTTACTTTTAGCTTTGTATGATAGAAGCAACAAAACAAAAGCAAAGGTGAACAAAAAGAGCAATGAGGATATGGAGTGGAAAGACACATAACATTCAAGTACTACTCCATGCATCTAGTAATCTTTCAAGGTAGACGAAAATTATACACTAAAGAGGAATGTATAATCACATCACCCCTCATTACAAATTAATGATCACTGATGGCATTTCTTTAAATGTTTTTTTAAATGAAGGATTTGCAACTAAGCTGATGGCCAAAGAATAGAGCACTGTATACACACCAAGCACACGAGCCTTTAGCTGGGTATCTGTTGCATCTACAGGCTGGCCCTTCAAACACACATACCCAGATCAGTTTGAAACCAATACATGGGGAATACTTGATATTCTCAGACAAATTAAATGATTTGTTTATCTCAACTAGTATTTTTCTAATTTAAAATTAATTTGCTGTGAAATATCTACGTTCTACTAAATATAATTCCCCTCATATTAGAGAAGTCATAAAAATGCTTCTCATATTGCACACAGCAGTCCGTAGTTTGGTGGTAATGTTTGAATCTGTAATGATTATATATGCCTGTGTATGTGTGTGTATCATAGCCAGGGAGTCAATAAAGGACTCCAGTTTTAATTTTTGTAAATGGATTGGCTGGCTATGCCAACGAAATAAAGTGCTTCTCATCCCCTCTACCCCCACCCTTGGACTTAACATCTGCTAAACTTTTCTATGAACTTTTCCAGTACAATTACAAGCAAGATAATTATTGGCAAAAAAGGAAAAAATGTTAAATCTTTTGGATTCAAATTTGATTGAAATTCATGGGTCTCATCCTGAAAATATTATTTACTGGGTTCAGGGAGTTTTTCAAAGACTATTACTCCTCTTTCACAACAAATCTACAAGGTAATTGTTATTTCTAGTTCACAAGAGGAAACTAAGACATAAAGAAGGTAGGAGGCAGCTTTCTCAGGGTCTCACACTGAGTAAGGAAATCTATAGGGGATTATTATCCTTGATCTTTCAAATCTACTATGCCATTTCTCCAGGATTAGAGAGAATATATAGAAAGGCAATAGATAGCCATTAACTATAAATTTCAAATTTATACCATCTAATTTTTGCAATAAATCTTTTACTCAGAACTTTTTAGCCAAATTCAGTCCCAAATTTAGAGCCTTAATTAAAATACATAAATTATCATATAGCTTTACAAATTCTTTTGTATTTTTCACTGTCTACATGCTATGTACACTCATTATAAGGATTTTTCTTAAGGACTTACACATATCAGAAAGCTAACTTTATTAAGTTAAATATTTATTTTTTATGTCCTTTTACCTTTAACTAGACATTTGTGAATATAATTTCCTTTCCCAAAATGATGAAAATAATTTTTGCTTTTTCATCCTTTAAATTTCAGCTTCATTTCATTTTTACCTCCTCATATTTCTAGATAATTCCTTATGTCTGAAGATATCCCCCCACCCCGACTTCCCATCCTTCCAGTTTTGTTACTTTTCTTCCTGCCATTCTGCTGTCTTTAGCTTCTGAGGTTTTCAAAGCCACCTGCGATGTTGTAAACAACCAATAGTTCTCTGACAAGAAACCTGGGGAAGCCTTGACCTTGACTTGGTCTACTGGCATATCTTCACTGGTGACAGACTGACATTAGAAAACCCAACAATAATATCAAAGTAATAAGGCAACTTAGCAGCTCTCATTTATAGAAATAAAATATAAATAAATGAGTTACTAAATTCACACTTGATGTAAAATTCCCAGCTGCTTATCCATGTGTTCCCAAGTATTAAAGTGTTTCAAAATAAATAATGCAATTAGTGATTTATATGCCTTAAATCCAGTCATTAGGGTTATGTTATTATTGTGTCTATAGTCCAGAAATTTACAGTGAACCAAACCACCAAAGTGGATGATAAAGAAAACTCTCGTTAGACATCAGCAAGACAAATGGAATGCTTATGTTTTCCCTTAGCACCAATCCCTTAAAAGAAAGACCAAGTGAAAGAAGTTCCATGAGGTCAAAGACCAGCTATGTTTGTTCATTGTTTGTATTGCCAGTGCTCTCCACAACACTTACCACATAGCAGATCTTCAAATATTTTTTGAATAAGTACATGATTTATGCTGTTACTTAAGAAAGTAATCTACTTCCTTTCAAAGTTTTTAAGACTCACTGCCCTATTTTTCTTTCATATGCCATTATTACAGTTTATCCAAGACCAGATAATACAATATCTGTCTTCGTAAAACCTCAGATTAGGGAGGAGCGCTTATTTTAACACTTTACAGTTGAAAAGGACCCCTGAGAGTTAAAGCAATAATCTCAGAGATATACAAATATTTCATTACTCAAGGTAAATTAGAATCAGGTCTCTTGAATTCTGGAATTTTTTTGAACTTCACCAACTCAGTTTACTCAAATTATTTAAATAATATAAAGTATTTTAATTTTTTCAGCAACATCAATGACTAATAAAATATAAAAACTGTGAGTTGGAATATTCCATGGATCAAATAACTAGTTTAATTACTTGGCAATGTCCAACTATTTGTTAAATTCATTTTCATTCTTCCACTTTCAAGTCGTTCTGAATAAAAAGCAAATTCCAAGTGGTTGATATATTTCACCATAGGATCACTGGTAAATAGGAACTCTGATAACAACAGGTTCACCTAAAGCACATTGTGATAGAATGCAAGAAAGCCCATGATGTTAAAAAAAAGAACTAGAAATTCCTATCTAAATATACCCTGACTATTCTAGAGGAGTTTTACAAGTTGTTCATCCCTAATAAGAGAGAATAGATAGGGCATATTTCATCACTCCTAGTGCTCTCAAAGAAGTTTTGAATCCTGACAATGTAAGAAAATGGATCTACTAGAACTTTCTGAGGCAAAATCCTGATTGCCAAATAAAAGAAAATGGGTAAGGACCACACAGAAATAAGTCACTACTTTGAAATATAACCTGTTTTCTTTGTGTCACTAAAGTCTACCAGTGATGTGCGTGGCCAATAAGAATTTCTCTACACATGCCTTGTGGGGTTGAAGATGTTTGCCCTATTCACCTGCATGTTTTCATCATTCCCCTGATACATTTTTATCAAAACAGAAAAGAACTGCCACACAGCATGGACAGTGCATAGAGCTGCTGCACTGTTGATCAATATGATTATTTCCAAATTTCTTATTCTGGAATCATTATCTGAGTATACAGCTTTTCATAACAAAGTCATTCATATTTGACTTCTAGCAGGAAGTACAATTTATCTGCTACCCATATAAGTTGTTGAAAATAGTCTTAGGTTAAATTGGCATTACCAGAGGCACAGTCATTACTTCTTAGAAATTTTAAAATTCTGATTCTTAGGCAAAAACAAAACTCCAGGATTCTAAAGGCACTGCCCTGAAAACTAATTACCTTTAGTAAGATAACTGTATTAAATATGGATCTGTTATACTGAAGAATTAGTATACTGTACAAATGTTGCTTTAGGTACTGACATAAACGTAAAGATATACACTTACTGAATTCCTCTTATAAGGGATCGTGTTCAATTTGCAACATGAAATAGTTCCTACGATTATACTGCCTGGGAAACATTTGTAGGGAAAAGCAGCAAACAGCAGTTAGCCCATTCTGAGGTTTCTTTCTAGGTTATCAATGGAAAAGGTGACAGAAAGGTATATTAAAGGACAAAATACACAAGAAGAGGCAGATGACTGAGAATAGTTTAAAAAAATGGTTATTCTCCATTAGTACAAGTGTCAAGGGGATACTTGTAAGATTGCCCTGTACAGTACCCTTTTCCTAAGGATCCCAATCTTTCTCAAGTCCCTCCTACCATCATTTCAAGAGTACTTTCAAAAGGGAGACTTGAGGGCAAACAAGATCAATGTTCAGATTCACTGTGGAAACTTTGAAGAAGTTAAAATCCTAGAGGTGGATGGGGAGGGAAAAGTGTTGTCAGGAGCTAAAGTCCTTGCTTCCAATGTCTGGGTGAGGTTAAATGATGGAAGGAGATTTCACACTGAATTTCCTTCGGATTCCTTCAAAAGAGAGTTCACCCAGAGACTGGATCAGAAGTCTGACACTCCCGCAAACAATAAAGGTCAAGGGTAGCTGAAATGCCTGGGCAGGAGTGCTATAGAAGGATCCCTAAAACGGGGAATCTGATATACACCTGGAACTACTGATACAGGCACACCAAGATTAGTACAAATCTGGAGAGGTTTACGAAGGCACTTATTCATTGAACAAATATTGATGAAGGGCCTAACATAAGGAAGGCATGAAAAAATGAGGGGGGAAAGCACTGAAGAATCCAGGAAAGGGACAGTGAAGAATAAGGGTGCAAGAATGACCAGAACGGTTCAGAAAACCGTACACTAAGTTTACCCAGAGAAGATTAAGTCAATAAATGCTCAGTGAATGAGAAAAAACAGTTATCGGTGCAGATGAGAGATTACAGGTATCTCGTTAGAAGGCAGCTCAGGAAACTATGAAACAGTTCTTAAGATTTGAGAAAAGCAACACAACATAGAATGCAGATAGCCTGTGGAATTCAAAGATGTCAGAGAAGGTCACGGTAAGACCAAGAAAGTGTGGGAAATAAGGAGAGGAAGGGCTTCCCAGCATGGGTTGGAGCTCCTATGGGATGCTGAAGAACAGAAATGAAAGACATTGAAACAGAACTGCAGAGTGGAGTGCCTGAGAAAGTTTGAGGGAAAGAAAACAGGTGGGTGTGAAGAAGCACGGGGGCCATCAGGGGAAACAGTGAAGAAGTAGGGTCCAGGGTAACAAGCAGGCAGACTCTCTCACACCAGGAGATTACCAAGAGTGGAGCCTGACTCCTTTCCCGTGCCCTAATCCCCCACTGTTCCTGAGCCCAGGGGTTCAGGTCCCGCCTGGGACCGCCGAGAACCCTAAGACCCGCAGGGCGAGGCCGGGCCGCCCCCCAGTGGTCGGGCACTGCGCTCAAGACCCTAGTCGCCCGACTCCAACTTTCCGGATCCCTGCCTTCTCTCCCGAAGCACTGGCCCCCCTTGCTTCCCCCGCTCACCGAGGGCGCCGTCAGGCGGCTGATGCTCTCGCCCAGCGAGTCCAGGTTGACCCGCCTGCGGCGCTGCGCCCTCTTGGCCCCGGCCGTGGCGGCAGCGGCGGCGGCGGCGGCGGCGGCAGCAGCAGCAGAAGCAGCCGGGGCCGGGGCGGCAGTGGCCGCGGCCGCACTGGGCTCAGGCGGCCCGGGCGGGCTCCGGCTGCCGTTCCAGCAGAGCTTAGACAGGGGGCACTCCCCCTCCTCCTCCGGGCTAGTCTCCAGGTAGTCGGAGCCCAGGGAGCTGAAGGACTCGGACGAAATCTTCCTTCGAGACATGCTGCTGGCGGTGCTGCTGCGGCCGAAGCGGCGGAGGTGGCAGGGACGCGGGCGACTGCGGCGGCAGTGGCGGGACCGGCGAGCGGCGGCTTTAGGCGCGTCGGGGCCGCGGGGCGCTGCGGTCGCGCTCTGCCGGGCGGGAGTCCCCGGGGCAGCCGAGCCCCGCGAGCCAGCTGCTCATGGCGGGAACTTGGGGCGCCGTGGCACCTTGGGGCCCGGGCTTGCCGGCGGCGCCGGGCTGGGCTGGGGGCCGCCGCCGCCGCCTCTGCTGCTGCTCGCACGGCGCCGCCTCAGCAACCGCCTCAGCGCATCGCCGTGCGCCGCGCTCCCGCTCGCGGGGAGGCACCTAATGTGTGACCGCTGACGGCGGGCGGGGAAGGCTGTGCGGCCCGTGCGGTCCGGCAAGCAGAGGCTTCTGCCGCCTGCGCGGCTATCTCGCCCCCTTTCCCTCTCTTCTCCCGCCCCTCTCCTCCCGCCTCTCTCCACTTACTGCCCGCCTCCCTCCTTCTCCCTTTATCCACCCCCGCCCCATGCTCTCCCTCCGCCGGTATCACGTGTCGCCATCATACTCTTTGGGAGTCTCTGCCTCGCCTGTCGCCACGTTTCAGGAGCAACGAGGACACTTCGTTGCTGTCCTCTGCGCGCCCTCCTCGTTGCCACAGTCCCCTGCTACCAGGAGGAGCGCACTATGCCTGGGATCAGACCAAGGGTCCCCAACCCAAAATGTCCTATCCTTGGGCCTCGGGAAAGGCAGTCGGGTAGCACAAGGGCCCGCGGGTGCTGAAGGGGAGAGGGGTGCAGGGTTGGAGGCGGGAGATTTCCCCCCGCGGCCACCTCAGGGAAGTCTGGCGGTGTGAAGCGAGGTTTTAGGGTCCATGTTTGTCTTTTCCCCTCCTTTCTCTGAGTTTATTTAGGAAGTTAAGAGGCCAAAGGGAAAAGCTGAATGGTCCAGTCTAATCATTCCAGAGTAGACGTTTACAGAGGAAGGGAAGGAAAGGGGTAACGTATTGGCGTCCATCCTGCCAGAGCAGCTCGTGGGGACAAGCCTTCCCTTCCTCAGGCGAGGTCGCGTGGGCACGGAGCGAGCCCAGAACCGAAAGGCAGTGAATGAGTAGAACCTCTACTCCGGCGACAGCCCTGTTGCTTTGCCTCGGCGCGGAGGGGAGCGCTGGGCTCCCGGCTCCAGCTGGCTCCGCAATAGTGCTGGACAGCTCCGCTTGCCACCTGCAGGCTCATTAGCCTGCGAGGATAACCGGGTGAAAACATTTCCTCCACAGACTACTACCTCGCAACTGATCCAAAAAACAAGGGGGAAGGATCCCATTTCCCTCATTCTCTGGGCTCTTTGCACCAAATACGCGATCTGTTTGCACTTGGCTGCAAATGCTTCTCAGAATGCTTGGGAGAGTGGGAGAAAAAGCGTTCCAAACCCCAAGAACAGACTTGCCACAGCGTGAACACATCTTTTGCTGTGAGTTTTCAGCGGAGTGGCTTCATTCTAAAGCTCGCTTTATTGCAACCTGTCCTTCCAAAGCTTGACCTCACTGCCCTTGTGTTAGCTCCAGAAAAGCTTCAGATCTTTTCTGATCTTAGAGTAAGGAATGGGAAGAAGGGTGAAATAGTTGTGTCCCAAAAGAAGAGTTCCAGGCTTTATTTTACCATGGCAGCAAAGAAGAAGAGCACCCTCCCCACCTTTCCCACCTTCGGTGGAGGGGGAGTTCCAAATCCCGGGCTTTAGCTCCCTACAGACATCAAAGTCAAGACCTTTTTGCTTTCCAAAGAACGGGTCCAGGTGAAGGCAGATGGGCTTGTATGTACTGTGTATTTAAAAACAAAACTATATCAACATCCTCATCACAGTTTGCTTTTAACTCTAAATCTTCCCAATTGTTTATGAGAACCCTAATAGAAATGGTATTTAAGGTTTCCTTTTGTACTTTGGTAAATCCACTGGAACTGATTCAGAAACATGTCGTATTCCCATATCCTAAATGAGTGTCTACACTATCATTCAGATGAGAGAGAGAGAGAGGAGAGAGAGAGAGGGTTTTTTTTTTTTTTTTGGTTTTTTTTCAGTCTACTGAAAAAGTTTCTAATTGCATACTTTCTCAGCAGAAGAAATACAGGCCTCTCTTTAAAAATTACTATTATTATTATTATTATTATTATTATTATTATTATTTTGTGGTTTATCTATGGTTTGTTTCCCCATTGCTTCAATTAATCCTATATGCATTTTTTCTGCAAGAAACTAGATACAAACTACAGTTTTATCCTCAAGAATAGTCACAGTGGTGTGTGAAAGGAAGAAACAAAGAAGGTTTCGTTGGCCTTTTCTGAATTACAATGGATATTTTTGAAAATTGCATTCTTCCAACTTTGGGGAAACTAGTATTTTTGCTGCTGTATCGATCACAGCACATTGAGCTGGAATGCTTAGTACTCCTCTTTAGCAATGATGGTGTAATTGTCAAGTTCTTTACATAATAGAATTTTAGAGTTATTATTACTGATCCTGAAAAGCATATGTATTGCCTTCTTTCTGTAATGCTACTGTCTGCACCCTTTACACACACACATAAAAGAAAGGTTCCATTACAGTAATTGTACGTAACTGTCCTACTGAACTTGGAACTGGAACATTTTACTAACCATTCCAACAGTTGTCTCAGACTCAAAATTACTGAGTGCAAGGCAATAAGTATCATTTGTTTCTAAAATCTGCAAGAAGAGGCCCAAGAGTCTTCCTGTTTACACTGGAAGTTTATTGCCAGAAAGAACTCTGAACCTATGGGACATTTTTTCTTTGTGTGAACTATTTGAATCAAAGACTCTTAACAGAATATAGCCAGATCAAGTGGTCTTACAATTTTCTGTACAAATTACCCTACTTTGATCATGATTTTCCCACTGATTTTTAAACTATAAACAAATGGAGGCCTAAATATAGTCAGTATATCATCTGCTTTGCTTTCAAGGGTTTCCTTTTGTTTCTGTTCAGGAGGAGGGTTCAAAGGAGGGTTCTTTTTAAGAGGAAGCATAACCCATTTTTTAAAAAATGCCTTAGACCTAGTAAACACAGCCCAACTACTTTAGGCAAAGAGTAGTCCACCAAGAATAAGTAGTCTGTGCTCTGATTTTTAGGAAAAGAAATTTGCAGAGCTCATGCCCACAGATTTGGCCAATGAATGCATTGTGTTTCAATAAAGTCCTTTAAGTCTAGGATCTAACTGGAAAATAAAAAATGCATAAATATACTTGGTTTATTTATGAAGTTGGTGTGGACACCTGAGGACTCACTCAGATTGATCAAGCACTGAGAAAGACTTCCTAAGAAAGCAGATGTCACATCGTAGTCAAGATGGTAACTGTACCTTGCCTTCATACAAAGCTTTGCTATTTATAAACTCCTTTCACTTACATTGCCTCATTTAATTTGATTTTCATTCCTCCCAGAGAAGTAGTTAGAGAAAAATCACCTCTGTCAAATTCAAATAAAAACTACAATCTGTCCTCATTCCCTAAATTCTTTGCCTTCAAAGCTCCAGACTCTCCTAATTTCTTTTCATCCATCTAAGTCTCCAGCAAGAAAACCTACAACATCTGCATAAGCATTCCTTGGAGCACATTTCTTTCCTATTATCAAAAGACTGAGGAAGTCTCTCCCTATAGTCAGTCTTTACATAAATCTGGCAACTGGCAGGAATTTTACATGTAACAGTAAAGCAGTTCTACAAAGGAATGTAGTAGCTGGTGAGTTCTTAACTAGGGCAAGTTTTTCTGAATCTCTAACCTAGAAATACACACACACACACACACACACACACACACAAACTTCTCACCTGCCAGTTTAACTCTGTGTTCATGTTACATGAGTGAGAATGAGGTCTCCCTTTTCACTTTATCATACCCCTCTCTTTTAAAAGAGTGCAAATATATTTTCTTAGTGAATGACTGTGAAATTAAGTGAAATTAAATACTAAGAATAATATCAAAGTGAGAAGGACCATAGCTTATTCATATATGAAGTGTTACATGGAAGACACTCCATTCTATCATCCTGTGGTTATATTTCATCAGAAAACTGTTGTGAAGAAGCAAAGTGCTCACTGCAGAAGAAGAGAAGGAGAAGGACAGGAGGAGGAGCAGGGAGGAGGAAGAAGAGGTAGTCGTTGGGGGAAAAGGAAGAGAAAAATAAAGCAAGCACCAAAGTCAATGCTACACTTAGTTGAATTTGTACTAGAAAAATACTTAAGGGTAGGATAGTGGCTTTGTTTTGATACCATTAGATCCAAGACAGCAGGAAAGTTAGCAAGTAATCAGTGTGTCTTGATGCATCTAGCAGACACCTTTCTCTTTAGTAAGTGGATTTTCACTGAACCTTGAGAAGACTCTATAATGCCTGAAATATTAATATCAGCACCACAAACTCTCATGATCCTCATCCTTTTGTCTGCAGACTCAACAGTCCTAGCATCATTAGATCTTTATATACTTTGAGATTATTTTTGAGTACTAAGTACAGACTATATTGGAAGATCATTTGTCTTTCTATACATGTTTTTGTTGACTACAGTATTGACTTTATATAAATAATAACCACAGTACTTTGTAAATAAGTGATTAGATTTTGGTCCACCGTGGAAGTTAATTATTTCCCTAATTACTTATTTCTACCTTATATCCATTTCCACATCCTTTTACCTTCCAAATCTACTAAGTAAAGGCAAATTTGTAACAGTGATTGCCCCTTGAGGAGTCATCCTTGCATACTTACTTTTGCTTCCCTACCTTTGCCATTCTGCAAGGTAACACAGGCCCTTTGGAAGGATGATACTGTCTCCCTTTTGCCTTACATTCTGAATTGTAGAGAAGCTGCACCTAAAAGATTAAGATGTTAATTGCTGGGGCTGGGATTATGGCGCAGTGGTAGCGTGCTCACCTAGCACACGTGAGGCACTGGGTTCGATCCTCAGCACCACATAAAAATAAAATAAAGATATTCTGTCACCTACAACTAAAAAATAAATATTAAAAAAAAAAAGATGTTAACTGCTAACTAATCTTTCTTTAGATGTACAGAACTTTCGGTGACCTTTGTAACGCCCTGCTTAGTCTTCAATTCTGTACATTGACTAACACAAAGCATATAAATTGCTGTGAGGTTTAATTTGCTGAAAGGTAATATGTCTATTTGAAGAAAATACAGAGATTAGCTCAAGAGGTCAAGATCAATTTTGATGTCCGAGCCAGAGGTGGCAGGGCGGGGATGAGGACACCAATGTGAACCAGGAAATCCTCACTCAGCAAGTAGCCTTCTTGCCTGTTTTCTTACTGTACTACCTTCCCCTCCCCATAAGAGCCCTTTTCAATTCTAAGTCCTCCAAGATGGAGTTCTGAGATGATAACCATTCCATCATTCAAGGGGCAGACCCTTGAATAAATCTGATTGTTTCTATCAACTCTCATCTCCCAAATATTAACTTTTGAGCAGCAAGCAGCACAGTAACAAATTAGTATTTGTTGAGAACCAACTATGTACTAGGCTCTATTTATTGCTTCATTTAATCTTTATAATATCACAATAAGACATGTTTTCCCAATTATATAAATATGGAAATCCTGGCACAGAGACTTCACATTCTCCCTCAATGTCATGGAGTTCATAAATATTAGAATCCAATCCCGACTCCTAAGCCCATGTTTCCATGTTTTTTCACTGAACATGACCTGCCTCTTATAATCATCTTCTAATGTCCTAGGAACACAGAGAAAAATCTGCTGAATTAAAATCACAATGTGTTTTTTGGGGTTTTTTTTGCATGAAAAATATTACATTAAACTAGCATCATTTCCTGGAATGTATTATCATGGAAAAGCACTGACAATACACAAGCTCTATATTCTAGAACTGCTCTGCTAATAACTACCTCTATGACCACAGCAAGTTGCTTACACTCTCTGGGACTCAGACCTATCATCTTTAAATTTAAAGGATTAGATAAAATCCCTATCATTAATCCTCAATATTCTATAACTTTTCTGTTTATTGAGCTATTCATTTTCTTTCCAGAAATATCTTGTGCCTAGAAAAATTTCTCATCACCATCATAAAGTTAGCTTCTCTTTTCCTCTCTATTACAGTTTTTCTGAGAATTCAATTTTTCTGCAAATCCCTTCTTTAACTACCTAAGGCCTTCTCCTTGTACAAAACTGCCATGAACAAAACCCACAGAATTAAGTGGATTAAAAAAAATTTTCAACTCAATCATATTTGGTTAGATGCTTACCATCTCCCTGTCTTTTCATAACCTAATTCTTTTGTCTGCTTTATTATATTATAGAAAGAAATCATATCATTCTGTCTGCAGTTTATTAGGCTTGACAGCTAACAATAACAAGTATGAGTTATTGGTAAAAGTGTCTTGATATAACATTGTTAATGATAACAGACATTTAAATATGTTCAATTTGTAGTATACATTCAATCTGTTATTTAATCATTATTTTAAAATAAGTATACATTTTAAAATCCAATTTTAATATAAATGATAGAAGTATTAACATTAAAAATAAAATGTGCTTTTACCACTAGATACAAAATAAAGGAACATTAGCAAAATGTCACAAATGATTCAATGGTAATTACTATAACCATTAAAATAATTAATGGAAACAATTTTCTGTTTAAAACATTAAGAAACAAATGACAATTGATAATGTTATAGTAATTTCTGAAAAAAATTTTGGGATAGATATTAAAATGAGTGACCTCAGCAATCAGTAGATTAGTTTGAACCTAAAAAGCCACATTAGTGTTAAAATAATTCGTAACCATTCCTGCACCGAAAATAGTAAAACTTAAAACATTTGTTTGGTCATTTCTGGTGATTTTCTTTATAATGAGTAAAAGGAGCATTATTTCCTCTTTTTTGTATACAAAAATAGACAGGTGTCTGTACCACCACAGTGAAAATCAAATGTTCCATTTCTCTAATTCACTTAGAGTCCTATGAAGTGGTACAGGAATCTTTGCTTCCAGATACGCAGCGTATGTAGACAACCTTTGAAGTAAACCCACTTCAGTCCTTCCACCAAGACCCTAAAAGTGACTCTGTCTCCCTCCATGATATGCAAACCTAAGCCTGACCCACCTCTGCTCCATCACAGTAAAATCTTTGTGCTTTTATCTCAAAGAAAATTCCCACATTTTCTTAGTTTTTTAGCTTTTCTCGGTAGATTTTAATAGCACTGCAGGTTTAAACTACCTAGCAAATATTTATAGCTTCACAATTTAATTATATTTGAAAATAAGATACATGTAAAATAAACGAAAACATTTTTATTTAATTCTTAGCAATCATTTAATTATTTTAGCTAATTAAGTTGAGCACTGCACAGCTTCTCAAATCTTGGAGTCAGATCAGGCTTGGCCACTCTCATTTCCTGTTCTACACTGATATCTCCACAGTCTTCTTACCATAGCAGATTCAGAAACCAGCTTTACAAATGTGTTAAGTGATTGAAATAATATAGCTCAATCCAATATTAAAACAGCAAACACCTGGAGCTAACAGTGTTCTGTCAACCATTCTTCAGTATCACTGTTTCCCTCAAATTTTTAAAACATCACTAATCACCCTGTGCATTCACTACAGCATCCCAGGAGTCCTTGACACATGGTTTGGGAACTATTTGCTCAGTTCTTTGAAAATTCTCAGCAAAGCTTGTCTTTTATCTCAAACACACTTAGTAAATAGACAAGATTTTTTAAACGTAAAATAAAGGTTATGTATTTGAATGTAATTTTCTGCTCTACTAAATCTGTGCACAGAATTTATATGTAGTACATTATTCTGAAATTAAAGTTTTTTGAGATTTTTTTGGGGAGGAGGGAGTTTGTTTTGTTCAGAGGTATTAAATCCAGGGGTACTCTAACACTGAACAACGTTCCCAAGCCCTATTTATTTTTTATTTTGAGACAAGGTCTTGCTAAGTTGAAGCTGGACTTGAACTTGCAATCCTCCTGCCTCAGCCTTCTGAATAGCTGGCATTACTAGCATGCACTACTGCTTCTGCCCAATTAAGCTTTATAAAGTTTCAAATCATTAATTACCTCTCAAACTTTGAATACATAATAGAAACAAAATAATTTGGAAAGACATAAAATATTGCTTTAGATTATCTTAAATATTTAATGATTTTATCAAAGACTGTATATATGATAGTTTAGCAGAATAACATTAGCTTAAGAAAATTTTTTTAAATATTTCTGATTTTTTCTTTTAAAATTGACCCTGAAATCTTTTTTTTCTTTTTTGGGGGGATACCAGGGATTGAACTCAGGGGCACTCAACCACTGAGCCACATCTCCAGCCCTTTTTTTTTTTTTTTTTTTTTTGGTATTTTATGTAGAGACAGGGTCTCACTGAGTTGCTTAGTGCCTCGCTTTTGCTAAGGCTGGTTTTGAACTCCCGATCCTCCTGTCTCAGCCTCCCAAGCTGCTAGGATTACAGGCGTGCGCCACAGCACCCGGCTCTGAAATTTTAATAACTGTTCTTTGTTTGAAAAGAACAAAGAAGACAAGAATAGGGCTCATTAGTCCCTATAACTTCTACTGTCAAGTAGAGGAAAGAGGCACTTCATTGTGTGTGTGTGTATATATATATATATATATTTTTTTTTTTTTTGATAGAGAAACAAAGATATCCAAGGACTGAGGGACCTGATCATGGTCCACTGTTGTGCAGTTAATCACAGGTGTGCTCTTAGCACTGCAAAATCTCATTGCTTGGTTTTATTGTAGGGTACCTCTTAAATAGACTAACTCTTGGGGTGGAAAAGTTAGTCTAGCTCATTCTTTGTAAAACAAATAATAATAATATATCATTTGACTTATTTTCTTGGGTATAGAAGTGTGCTCTTATCCAGTTTTGCTTTCTGCAGTTTTAGTAACTCAAGACCAATCATGGGCTGAAAATACTAAATGGAAAATTTTAGAAATAAACAACTCCTAAGTTTTAAATTGTGCATTGTTCTGAGTAGCATGATAAAATCTCACGACACCTTGCTCCATCCCTTCCCAAACTTCACTGCTTTGTCCAGCATATCCATGCTATATAGCTGTATATGATTTCTCCTGTTAATCATTTAGTAGCCCTATCAGATTGACCATGGTGGTATCTCAGTGCTATGTCCATGTAAATTTGTTTTACTTAATAATGGTGCCCAAACACAAACTTTACAGTATGTTGTTATAATTGTTCTATTTTTTGTTATTAATTATTATTAATCTCTTACTGTGCCTAACTTTATCATAGTTATGTATGTAAAGGAAAATATAGTATAGGGTTAAGTACTCTCTGAGGTTTCAGACATCCACTGAAGGGTCTTAGAATGTATTCCCCAAGGATAAGAGAGGACTGCTTTAGTAATAATAGGTTTATGTTAATCCAGTTACATAGACCTATAATGACTAAGTTAACTCATCCATATCCATTCATCTCAAAACACATTTGAATAACTAATTTTCTAGTTAACCAAGCACAGTAAACATTATGAAGACAAGATATAGTCCCCACCTTTGGAGAACTTACACTACAAAAAGCATAAGGAAAATTTAAATAATATCACAAGTTAAAGGCCAAAGAAAATAGTACCAGATTAGATTTCATGTGGAAAGCAACTATCATAAAATTTGAGGAGAAAAATAAAGATAAACTAGATATTCCCTTCTGAATAAAATGGAACTTGAATTAGTCTTTGAAGAATGGGTAAAATTTGAAGAGATAGAAATGAATGAATTGGGCAAGGAGAAGGGAGAGCTTAAGTTATGTCTGCAAATACTACATATCACATCCAAACTACATCAATAAGCACAGGTTGAGGGACAGTGAGAAATAGAATCAGATGAAGATGAGATTGGGAGAGGCATGCTGTAGGTTTTCTCTGGCAGGTATCGAAAGAAATCATTTTAACTTTTTGACCTGGGGAGTGGCATGACGAATGTTTCGTCCTGGTCAAGAAAGGCTACTCAATCATCTATACAGCTCTTTATTCCCAAGAACATAAACCAGCAGGGCAAATTGCCTTAGTTGTTGAAGACAGCTGTGAAGACCATTAAAATGAAGGTATTTGACTTCTTTACAATCTCTCCCTCCTACACACACACACACACACACACACACACAGAGTCATGCACACACACACAACCATTTTCTATGCTACTCAAATTTGTGCCACACTTGCTACAAATTATCTACTGATTATATTGATCAAGAATATAAACTTAGTCAGTAAAGCATATCACCTCCCTACCTCAGCTTATCATTTGTCTAAACAATTTTCAAAGCATATACTGTTTAATAAACCAATAGGAGCACAAATTGACCTTTAAAAACTACATTTTAAAACAGAACCTCCAAAAGATCCAATAAGTGCAGTTAGAGCCATTGATGTCTCACACTTAACAAACAGACTTTGAAATCTCTCATTTGGTATCCTAACACAGTAACTTCATGCATTCAAAGAAAAAGATTCTAAACCAGATTGGTCAATAAAAATAAATCCACCATGGCTCATACCAAAGATAGTGCACCCTTATGTTCAATCTGATACATTGCCCTTTCCCATCAGAGAATAATCTTGAGTGTTCTACATTTATTTTTGACAAATGGAAACAGAATGCTCATCTATACAAAGTGAAAAATATGGCCCTCAGGAATGTCTTGTCAGTTGGTGGGCCAGGAGAAGTATGCACAATGGGAGCACTTGCAGCTGGGTTCAGAAAGTATTAGAGGCAGAGAAGAACATGGAGAGAGAAATATATGAATATTGAGATTTGTCAAGGTGACTGTAGGATACCTGGATGGGAGTGCATGACACAGATTAGCTATAAATACAATGTTAGAATAGAGATGGGCCAACAGCAGTGAAGATGCAGTATTTGAAATCACTAGGCTGGAATCATGCTGAATCAGTAAGGACTAGATGAGCTTGCCAGAGGAGCACCATACCAAGCATATCACCTGCCTATATCACTTTATCATTTTTCTAAATTGGCCAGTTTAAATTGGCAGCTTAGGGGATAACATTAATTAATAAATTAATGAACACTTGAACAAATGGAATCTATTCAGATACAGTACAACTGAGAGTGTTGACTACTTGTATATGAGAAAACAAATGAAAATGGATTTGGAATCAGGTCATCCCCTAATTGTCCCCTACACACTGTCCATTTTTATGAGGCAGTAGCCACCATTCACAACTTTGCTTCAAAATGCCTCAAAAAAGTGATTCCAATGATTTGATTGGAATGTAAATCCAAGTGCTCCATCCAAATATCATAATTACTTCCAACTTTTCAACAAGATGACTAACATATTTAGAAACAAAATATCAGTAAAGCCACCAAATGAAAATGCTTGACTTATTCTTTTGCAATAATCCCTCTCATTGCTCCTTTATTTTTCTTAGTTTACATGATTCTTGTATTTTCAGAAAGTTATGTAATGAACCATAATAAAATTAATTGTCTCCAGGATGATGAGGTCATAGATTGTCAGTGTCCTTGAATCTCAATTATTTTAGCAGAATTTCTTCCTCAATTGTTCCCTTCTCTATTTGGTCCTATTTCAAAAATGAACACTTTTGCTCTTTTGCTATTTGCTTTGTTTTGGCAGTTTCCCATTAACAAAAGAGAAAAAACATGCATTATTCTTATTATATAAAATTATATGATACAATTTTTGTACAATTCAGCAAAATTTAAAAGGAAGTCACTGTAAATTTTTAATAGCACCAATATATAAAACAGCTTATAATAATCTTCATAGACCTGGGAATTAAGTAAACATGAGTATTGGCAAAGTTATATTGCCACTCAAATTCATTGGAGTAATAGCATCAGGAACAGGAGAAACTGACATTAGATTGTAGCAACCTTCAGTATTCTAAAACAAAGATGCATGGTCTATTCATTTAAAAAAATTTTTTTTTCAAGTTATTGTAATATTTTAACTTTTTGACCTGGGAAATGACATAAAGAGACAAAAATAGACATTACTGTTGAGTACTTGGACACTTTGAAAGAAGTCATTGGTGCTTTCATGTTTGAATGGATATGTATATAAACAGAAACATTTTTTACTTCTATCACTATTTATGAGAAATTTAAATTGTATGAATAAAGGTCTTTTACATTTTCTCTTTATTATACCTTCAGTGTATTTATATTGAATGAAACAAAAATAGAAAATGCTTTCCAGAGGGTAAAAAAATATTCTTTCTAGTAAACATTAACTCCATGATTTATATGACACAATTTTGTAAAAAAGCAATTTCTTATTAAGAAAACAATCTACATTAAGGATGAATTCATTTTCTTTTTTTAATGGTGATTGCCCCCACAATGATGATCATCTAAAGACTTAAAGGTAATTGTTTTATGCAGAAATCACAAAAATTGGTTTCTGATCTTGTCAAGAAAAATAATAAAAGCCAGTATGCACATATTAATTCATTTCTTCATTCAAAAGTACTTATTGAATAATACTTTGTGCCAGGCACTATATTAGATATTGGGAAAGGAAAGGAGCATGAAACACAGTTTTTCTCATCAAAGACCCAACAATAGACCAAAAATAGCAATAGTAAAACATTTGAGAGAAACACACACAAACTGGTAATTCTGGAATTGTAGGTTTAATAGTGGAGCTCTATCACAGGATGCAGAGGAGCACCTAATACAAACATAAGAAGGAGGAAGTTTAAAGACCTTCTTAATGATAACTTCACAAAGTTTGAAAGAATAAGTATTCAAACACAGGAGAGTTAAGGGAAGGTAGTCTAGTCTGAGTATCAGCTAACGGGTATGCATCAGAAAATGCAAGTAGTTCAAAGTTGCTAAGTATAAAGTTAAAGCAAAATATGGCTCAGATGTATGTGGTAATGAGAGGGAGTTGGATGCCAGATCATCTTGTATACCTGGTTGAGGAGGCATGTTTACATCATGTGACCATGAGACAGGCTTGAAGACCCAAGACTGATGCCAAGGAAAATGGGTAGCTGGTTGTTTGAATGACCCAGAAAAGATACGAGGATCTAGAGTAGCAGAAGAAGTCAGGCCTCATGGTTAAATCCAGCTCTCTATAGAACTTTGCACAAGGTCCTGATCTCTTTATGCTCCAGTTTCTTTCTCTGTAAGATTGGCATAATAATGCTTACAAGAATTATATGCTATCCTCTCATTTTGTGAATGAAGAAAATGACAATCAAATTATGCATGTATAAGAGGGGAAAGAAAAGACAAATATAGAAGTTAAATTGACTAGGCATAATAACTGATTTAATATGGGAATTGAGAAAGGGGTGAAAATTAAGAACAACCCAATGTTTCAGTTTTGGAGAGCATCCACTGATACAGAGAACACAAAAAGAGGAAATGGTCTGGGGAAGATGATAACGTCTATTTCTTATAATTGAATTTGATATAGATCAAGTTGAAAATGTCTAACAGGCAGTTGGATATATGGATCTTGAGAGCAGAAGAGATAACTGAGTAGGAATTGCAGATATGAAAATCATCACATAGGTTTTAATCAAAACCATAGAGACAAAGAGAATGAACAGGAACACAGCAGGCTAAGTAATAAGCCCATGACCACCACCAATATCCTAGTCCCTGGAATTTGTAAATATGTTGCCTTATATGGAAAAATGCAGTCTATAGACGTGATTGAGTTGAGAAATTTGAGATGGGGAAATTACCCTGGATTATGTGTGAGGCCAATGTAACCACAAAGTCCTTATAAGAAGACTGAGAAGAAAAGGTGATATGATGACTCAATTAGAAATTTATGTGACTATACGTTGAAGATGGCAGAAAAGGCCACAAGACAAGGAAGACACCAGCCACCAGAAGCTGGATGAGACAGGAGATATATGTCCCCTCACAGCCTCCAGAAGGAACAAGCCCTCCCTGAGGAGGAAGAATTAAACCTTGGCTATAGTCTAGGGAAACTGATTTTGGACTTCTGACCTCCAGAACAGTAAGAGCATAACTGTGTGCTGTTTTAAGCCATTAACTTTATGGTAATTTGTTATAGCAGGAAACCAATATACAGAGAAATTATAGTGGAAATAAAAACAAACAAAAATACTTGAGCAACACCAACAACTAAAGCAGATAACTCTTAGAGGACAAAGAAAAACAGGTCAAAAGAAGGATCAGGAACTCAAAAGAGTATCATGTCAAAAGATTTTAGGAATGGAGATTCAGGAGTTAAGCATGGTACAGTAGTCCAATAGAAATCTTTTTAAGTGGAAAATAGTCATTGGATTTGGCAATAAAGAAGTATTTAACAAACAGAGTAGCTGTTGTATAGGCTAGAAGCCAGTTTGCAGTGAGTTGAACAAAGTGAAAGTGAGGAAGTGGAGATAATAAACACAAACTATTTTACATTTGACTCTTATCTCCATATGGTGATAATATAAAGTTATAAACTATGAATATACATCACCCAACTACTTGAAAAAGTGATAATCACCAAGCATATTAGTCTATGTTCTCCATAGAAACAGAATCAATACTATATGTGTGTGTATTGTTTCCCATTACATATTCTAATCTTTATAGATCTTACCACTTTATTTTATATATATAATTGAAATTGGCAGATATAATAATGAGAACTGAGACTTTTTATGATCTGCTGTCTGCAAGTTATAGACCCAGATAAGCCAGTGGTATAGTTTAAAGATCTGAGAGCCAAAGGGCCAATGGTGTAGACTCTAGCCCAAGTCTCAAGGCCTGAGAACCAGGAGTTCCAGAAGCAGAAGACTGATGTTCAGCACAAACAAGTTCAATCTTCCTCCACCTTTTCACTCTACTCATGGTCTCAATAAATTGATCTCTGCCACTCACACAGGGGAGGGTCATCTGCCTTACTCATTTCAAATACTGACTCTCCTAGAAACACATTCACAGACACATCCAGAAATAAAGTTTAACCAGGTGTCTCTGCATCTCATGGCCCAGTTAAGTTGATTCATAAAATTAACCATGAAATGTCTGAGTATCCAGTCAAGACCATGGGATAGCAGAAGGTTTTGAGTACGTGCAGACTAAGAATATGTAGAAGAAAGGAAAAAAAAACAAACAGGAACAACCCTACAGTATATAGAAAGATGCTTAGAAAAAGACAGCAAAGCAACAGCAACAATAAGAGAGAACAGGAAGGGAGGAGGGCCTACAGACAGCCAATATTTGCTATGAATGGAGAAGGAAGAGAGGAGCATACTTACAACATCTGTACTCATAAACATCACTGGATGAAGACAGCAGTACTGAAGCAAGAACAGGCTCCGATTTCTACCTTTTAACCACCTAGAGTGCTAGTTGAAGAAGGCAACAATTTGGGCTATGTAAGTAAAATTTTGCTTATGGGTTTTTAAAAGCAGTGAAAATATCAGAACTTATTATATAATGAAAAAAAGTAAAATACATAAGCATAATAAAAACATAAAAGGTGGCAAAGAATCATAGGAAGATTCTGAAGAATTAGTGGAAGAATTACTTTTAGTAGAAAAAATGTTCAGGTTAAAAATTTACAGAAGATAGCAGTAGTAGTAAATTCTGTTTAAAAAAATAAACATCAAAATATAATCCAGCCACTTGGTATATTAGTCTATATAAGATGTGCTATCAATGACATACCAAGTCCCCCCACTCACAGCACTAGTGTCTACACAACAGTAGCATTACTACAGGATTAACATCTGATACAGGAGAGAGATGATCCACTGCATCATTTAAGTTTTATAATATTGATATTTCCGTCTGTATTTCATCCAAGCCATTGTTAAGCAGTTTTCCCTGTGGAAAAAGAACTTTATAATATAACTTATGTTTCATACATAATTTTAAATTTTAATGTGAGTCACTGCCCAAATTCTTGCTCAAGTACTCTATACATGAAAACTGAACTTCGACTTCTAAATCTTTAAATATTAAGGATGTCTATATAGTATAGCCACTTATAGCACTAAACAAAAGAATAGCAACAGAGAGAAAAAATGAGCCCCTTTATATAAAAGTTGATTGACTAAAAATATATTTTTAAAAGTGGATTGATACAATGAATCTCCCTATGTTATAAATACATGATAGTGAAGAAGGGAGCTTAGCTAAGTAGCAAAGGAAAAGGATGTTACTTAACTGTGAAGGCTAAAGGCAGAAAGAACTGTATGCAAGCACAAAAAGCTAGCTAGTAAATTTGTTTCTTAAAGGGATATCAACTAACAATTTGGAAACTAATTGACATGTTTACTAGAGCTAAAAAATAAATGAATAAATGGGAGACAAATAGAATGCAGTTTTCTCACTATCCGAGAGCAAAAGTACAAACAAACAAACAAACAAAAACTGCAAAAGTCTAGAGTAACCCCTGTGGTGCTGGATAAAAGTGAAGTACATCGGTATGAACTCATGTTTGGTATTAGATATAGATAGGTAGACAGACAGACAGACATATATGGTTAGTAGACATACATACATTCATATGTATACTAGCTCTGGCCACAGAGAGGGTCTACAGACAGTGACTCCCAGTGGCAATAAGACATTGGGTACCCAGATCTTGGTTTGTAACTATAATTTCCAATAAAAGGAAAAAGGGGATCCCAGAGAAATACTTGTGCATGGCCTGAACTCAGTGACTCACTTCCAAAGAAAAGAGTGAAAAAGGGAAAACAAAAACCTGACAGCAGGGAAACCTGGCAGATGTCCTCTTCCTCAAGCAATTAAGGTTAACATCTATTTGTTCCCCAAATCACAACCCTGGTCCAATGTAGAAAATATCAGAAAATCCAACCTGCAGGATATTCTCTAGAATATGTGACTAGGACTCTTCAAGGATATCAAGATAATGAAAAACAAGAAAAGATGAAGATACTGTCACAGATCAAATAAATGCAATGTGGTGTACTATATTGGATCCCAAAATAGAATATTAGTAGAAAAAACAGAGAAATACAAATGAAGTTAAGCAGTAACATACAAATGCTAACATCTTAGCTTTAATAAATTCACCATGGTTATATAAATTGTAAACAGTAGGGAAATCTGGGCGAAAGGTATTTGAAAACTCCACGTCATCTTCACAACTTTTGTGTAAACCTAAAATTGTTCCAAAATAAAATGCTTACTTCAAAGGAAAAGATTGGTTGGCAGATTTTAAAATGCAAATTTTAACATGTGAAATAGTGAAATGTGACCAAAGAGGTAACTGGCTTTTTTTAATCACCAGTATCAAAATATATTAGCTCCATTATATCTATGAACAATAAAAATCCCCCAAGGAGGGAGAAGAGACAGGAAATGGGAAGAATAGTAGAATGAAATTGACCAAACCATCCTAGACATAGGTAGGTAGGTAGATAGATATAGATACATACATATATACATACATATATATATATATTACAGTGAATTTTACCTTTGTATATATCCACAATGCACCAAAATTTAAAATTATAAATAAATAGAAGGAAGACTACTATAGGGGTGAAAGAGGAAAGGGAGGGTAGAAGGGGAGGGAAGGGAGAGCACTAGGCACTGAATTGGAGCAAATTGTATTTCATGCTTGTATGATTACATCAAATGAACTCCAATATGTGTGTATCTATAATGAACTTATAAAAATGTAAAAAATATCTCCCAAAATATTTTGATGACCCATGTTAGCAATAAATTCTATATTATTTATTTGAAAGACATTATGTTCATCTATTATGAGATGAGAAACCCTTTGGAGAAACCCTTTTTCAGCTTTCAGAAAGATTTCAAGCCATAATATCCTATCTGTATGTGAGGGCAAAGCACAATAGGGATATTTAATTTTAGGGTACTCTTTAAGATGAAATGTTCTGTAAGAGGTTTAATTCAGTAGAGTATAACTGGCATTTAAAGATACCATAATCGTGAGAGAAATAAAATGTTCTGGAGCTATAATAGCTCAAATATCCCACCATCATATAGACAATATCTGAAAAGCTTAAACTAAATATCAATTGGGTTACAAACAACTGAATGCACCACATATCTGAGATCTCTCCTTGCTACTGCCTGTACTTTCAGTGACTCTTACCCCTGCTATTTCAAACAATTGCTCAGAATGAAAGACTCTGATCATTTATTCCCCTTTACCAGAAAGTCTTATCTACACACTTTCACTTTTCTCCTGTACAAATTATTATTATGATTATTTTTCTCCTCCTCCTTCTTTTCTCTCCCACTCATACACACACACACACACACACACACACACACACACACTTTTTATTTTTATTTTTTTGGTAATGAGGATGGGTCCTTTAACACTGAACTATATCCCCATTCCATTTTATTTTATTTTATTTTTTTGAAAGAGGGTCTCACTGAGTTGCTGAGGCTGACCTCAAACTTGGCATCCTGGTGTCTCAGCTTCCCAGGTAGCTGGGATTACAGGTGTGCACCACTGCACCCAGCAACTCTTGACTTGCCTTATAAGTTTTCCCCACCAAACTCTCTATAGCTCTGTAGTGTTGTTAATAAAGACACTTACTGGGTTAGGTGCACTTTTACACAATAATATACTACTTCATACCCATGAAAATGGTTAAAATTAAGACTGACTACCCAAATGTTGACTATGAAGAACAAATGGAAACGTCTTATGCTATTGGTGAGAGCATAAAGATACAACCATTTTGGAAAAGTATTTGGAAATTTCGTATAAAGTTAAAAATACATCTATACTAGAACCCCAACATTCCAGTTTTGGTCGTATATCTACATGAAATGAAAGCATATGTCTTCAAAAAGACATGTGCAAGAATGTTCATAGTGCCAAATTAATGTTGAGCAAAAAGAACAAAGCTGGAGGCATCACACTGTTTGATTTAAAAATCTACTATAAAAGTATAGTAATCAAATCAGTATGGTGCTGGCATAGAACACACACACACACACACACACACCACACACACACACCAATAGAACAGAATAGCCTAGAAATAAATTCACACATCTATTATCAATTGGTTTTTGACAAAGATGCCAAGAATACACAATGGGGAAGAAAATCTTCAATAAGTGGTTCTGGGAAAACTGGATATTCACATGCAGAGTAATAAAACAAGTCCTTAATTTTGTCCCATATTTTTAAAAAATCAACCTTAAAAATGGACTAAAGGGCTAGGAGTGTGGCTCAGCCTACCACATCTGAGGTCCTAGGTTCCATCCCCAGCACCACAAAAATTAAAAAAAAAAAAGATTAAAGACTTAAAAATAGAGGCTCTAGCTCAGTGGTAGAGTGCTTGCCTAGCATGCATGAGGCACTGGGTTTGATCCTCAGCACCACATATAAATAATAAATGAATAAAATAAAGATCCATCAACAACTAAAAAATTATTTTAAAAAGACTTAAAAAATAAGCCCTGAAACTATGAAACTACTAAAAGAAAACACAAGAGAAAAGCTCCATGACATTAGTCAGCCGATGCTTTCTTGTTTTTGACTCCAAAATCACAGGTATCAAAAGAACCAAAAATAGACAAATGGCATTACATCAAACTAAAAAGCTTCTGTACAGCAAAGGAAACAATCAACAGTGAAAAGACAACCTACACAGTGGGAGAAAATATTTGCAAACCATGCATCTGATAAAGGGTTAATGTCCAAAATATGTAAGGAATTTCTACTACTCAATAGTAAAAAAAAAAAATCCCACTAAAAAAAATGGCAAAAAAGGGCTGGGGTTGTAGCTCAGTGGTGGAGCAATTGCCTCGCATGTGTGAGGCACTGAGTTCAATTCTCAGCACTGCAAATAAATAAATAAAGGTCCATTGACAAATTTTTTTAAAAAAGGACAAAACACATAAATAGATATTTCTCAAAAGGAGACATACAAATGACCAGCCAGTACATGAAAAAAAATGTTCAATATCTCCAATCATTCAAGAAGTGCAAATTAAAACCACAATGAGATATCACCTGTTAGAAAGATTATACTAAAAAAGACGAAAGGTAACAAGTGTTGGAGAGGGTGTGGAGAAAGAGGAATACTTGTATACTGTTGGTGGGAATGTAAATTAGTAAAGCCATTATGGAAAATAACATTGGAGTTTCCTTTTAGAAAAAAGCAAAAATAAAACTATCTATGATACAGCAATCTCACTTATGAGTATATATCCAAAGGGAACTGTTAGTGTGTCAAAGAGACGTTTGCACTGCAGTGTTCATTGCAGCACTATTAACAATAGCCAAAATAAAGAATCAACCTAAATATCCATCAATGTATAAAGGAAATGTGGTACATATACACAGCAGAATATGATTCAGCCTTTGGTATACGCATTCCTTCCAACCTCGTAAATTTTTTCAGTTCTATCTGAGCATGGCTGGCTCAGCCTTTCCTAGTCACAGGGATGGGAAGAAATACAGGAAATGGAAAAGCACCATTAGCCTGTTAGCCATCTTATAAAAATGGGAGGCAGAAAAGGAGGAAAAAAGATGAAAGGAGACAAAGAAAAAAAAGGAGGCAACGATGTGGGGAAAAAAGTGAAGATAGTAAGTGGTATTTCATCTTATAGAATGCTTGAAAAAAAACCTTTAGAAGTCCCATTGTATGTTACACATGCAGATACATAATCAGCATAATACCTTGGGGTTCTAATACAACAAATGCAAAAACTCAAGAAGAAGTGATACATACACATCAACTAAAAGAGCTCATTTGGGAAGACGAAATATTTTTCCAGCGTTATTTAAAAATATTTCAGTCACTAAAGTTTGTATGCTTTACATGGTTACATACTCATTTCCTGATTTGTAACGACAGCAACAGTAGCAAAAATAAAATTAGGTAACTGTCCGATCTGATGGACAAAAAAACTAGTAGTCTACTTACAATTTAGCCCCATCTTGTGGTAGGTTAGGAAACTGTGACTAAAGGCTATCATTGTCCTATGGTGTTTTTGAAACTACAGGCATAAATGACACTATCCCTAGTTACACTTACGCCAAAAGAAACTGTACTGAGAGAAAGACATGGCCCATGAGTGAACCATACGCCTTAGCTACACAATAAAGACATTCAAAGGAGCTTGTGAAGTACTTTGGATTCCTTGGGCAACGAGTTTTCTCAACATAGTTGTTTTCACAGAAGATCATTGCTAAATAAAACAAGTTTTCATGCAGCTTTCCCCCTCTGCTTCAGCAAACCAAAAGCAAGACAGCTGAAAAGCTATCTTTGGAAACTAGATAGGAAAAGTCAAACCACTTAAAAAGAACAGAATGGTGTTGTTCTACCATCTCCACAACCAATATAATTCTGGAGCAAATGACAGTTTACAAAGCTATTAAGGAAGACATTTTAGCAAAGACTCATGCTGATCAGTGACATTCAGTTGAAACATGAAATTGGAACTTTTTTCTTTGCTTTCTTTTTTCTTTACATTCAAAATTATGTGGAAAAACATAATTTTCACTGCCTTTTGGCAATAAAAGCACTGCAGCTTCTATAAGTGCCATTTAGAAATGTCTTTAGTCCAACCTTTCAGTGCTAAATGAAAGTTGTTCTATGTAACCCAAAATAGATATTTATATCAATCTAATTTAGTTAGCCATAATATGACTCTAAATATCATAATTATTCATTTATAATTATCAAACTGAAAGTTACTGAGATGTGACCACATAACTGAATGTTATTAGATTTCAGAAATTTATAAAAATTCTTATATTTGGATTTGTATCAAGATGGCCTGCAAAATAGTTCAAGTGCTATTGCCCAGTACTTGATTTGCCATGTCATCAATATACTATAATACTACACAGTCCAAGAGCTCCTCTCACGAACTATGATTTAACTTCAAAAGGAAGAACAAGTAGCTAAAGTAAATGACAAAACTTGGGGAAAATAGGTGGACAATTTATGGATGAAATAGAACAGATTTCTGAGCCATAATATACAATTCCTAAGTGGGAGCATATTTTTATGTTGACTTAAATAGTATATTTATATATTTTTATATATTATACATTTGTTATATTTGTATTTTATATGCATTATATATATTTATATATTTAATGTATATTTGTTTAATTTATATTTATATTTAAGTGGTTTATTTTCATATTTTATTTTTATTGCCAGTTGATTTTAAGTTGGTATATAAATGTACCAATATCAATATAAATGTACGAAGGTATACTTTTTTATTTTTGGTACCAGGGTTTGAACCATGGACACTTAACCACTGAGCCACATCCCCAGCCTTTTTTACTTTTTGAGACAAGGTCTCACTAAGTTTCTTAGGGCTTCCCTAAGTACCTGAAGCTGATCAAGAGTGAAACTACCATAAACCCCCTCTCCATATCACTCCATTCCATGCACCTGCATAAACAAACAATATCATAAACAATTCTATCTCCTGTTTTGTTCCCTCTAAAAGTCTATTTGTTATTCCTAAAGAAACTCATTTATTCTTCCCTCAGAAGCCTTTCTTTCCTCTCTCCCTTTCTTTATTAAATTAGGTATATAAACCCCTGCCTTTAGTTATTCAGCTGAGCCACTTTCCATTGAGTTCCCACACACATATGTGAATAACATTTGTCTTTGTTGAACTTGAACTTGTGATTCTCCCATCTCAGCCTCCCAAATTGCTGGGATTACACATGTGCACCAACACACCTGGCTCCCCTATGGTATCCATATTTTAAAAGGTACCCACCTAATGAATCTTTGTTGAAAAAAGAATAATTTTGGACTATGAAGGTTCTTTTTATATTAGCAGCTTGATATATCTAATTGTGCTGTGTAGGATTTCTTCAAGAAAGTCTGTTGTAAATTCAAAATTAACCCTCTCTTTCCAGTAGATGATATGAAATCCAAAGTACTTCGCAAACTCCTTTGAATGTCTTTGACAGAGAAAATGGAATGAAAATACAAGACAAAGAGAAAAAAGAATGTTAATTTCTGACTGTTAAAGAAAAATTTGTTCATTACTTTGTAAATGGATGGTGATCACTTAAGTGCAACAGAATACAAGATTGATATATCTGATGTGTTCAAAACTTGGCATTTGAATCTATTTAAATTTATGATGAAAAAAAATTTTTTTCACTGTTCACTGGGAACATTTGTTGAGGCAAATAGAAAAAAATTGTTACAATCATAATTTTTCTAACTTTGCACAAAATTATAAGCAGATTAAATTCTTCATATTAAACACCTTTATATGCACTTTCAATGAACAGTATATATATTTATATATATTTTTTATCAATCATCTTTACTATACCCATTCCCCTTTCCTGCCCCCCACCTCCCCCATGTCACGTCCAGTGTTTCTCTATTTCTCTTATGTTTCCCATTCCCACCTCCCTTATTCATCAGCATCCACTAATCAGAGAGACCATTCGGCATTTGGTTTTTTGGGATTGGCTTACTTCACTTAGCATGCATTATTTCCAATTCCATTTGATGGAAAATTTTAAATATCAACTTTTAAATGCAAGAAAGGGGTACAGAGTTTCTGAAAACGTTTAGGAAGTCCATAACCAAAGATAAAGACTACTTTGGGCCTGATTTTGAAGTTGAAGTCTCAAAATAATATGTGATATTAGACAAGTCGAATGTGTCTAATACCACACAGAGAAATGTGTTCTCTGCTCTTAGATTCTTCATTTTTATGGGAACAAAAATTTATCTGAAGGAATTATTATTGTGGATTAAATGAAATAGTACAAGAAACTTCTCTATAAAAATTATACATTATACTTGTTTTTAAAATTATCAGTAATAATAATTAATAATAATAATAATGCTAAGTAAGACATTGGTAATTCAAAGGTACCTAAATTCCTGCTGGGCTGTGAAGGCATTAATAAAACTTGGGGAGCTGTTTTTCATCATTATTAAAGAATAACTAGTGGAAATTATACTTTATATTTCTAAAAAGTAAACAAAAGCCTGATTAAAACACAATTTTTTCTTAGCTATAATTTTGTCAACTGATCAGAACTTCTGCATTATAGCTGCTATTGTTAACTGAAATGGGAAGAGATTTTACTTAATACTGTATAGGCAGTTTGATAGACAACAATTTTCAAAACACGATATGTTTAATGAAGATGGGAATAAAAGACGTCCTTAATGATTAAAGGAATGAAAATCCTTTATATCCAGGAGTTACTGTTTAAAATGCCCGAGTCCTACTGAGGACTTACCACACCACCCATAGAGAGATAGCACCTGCATTTGTCTCCAACACACATTCCTATGAAAAATGATGCTTTGCTGGGCAAAGAGTAAGCCTTCTAAAACGTAAATGAAGACAAATCTGTGGCTATTTATAGCAAATAATAAGCTGATGGGACATAATTAATTGTACACAGTAATGAGGAGATGCCTTTGCAGCTTCAGAACATTTTAAGTTAGTCACATCTGCAGTCAGGGTAGACGGTATCATACACTCCCATCTGGTGCATACAAAATCATCCTCAGTGTCTAGTCCACATTATGCATCCCTACACCCTTGCAAACGTGACAGATCAACAATGGAGCAAATGCTGACAACAGATTGGTCCAGCTACTTGCCTGCAGCAATGAAACTTGCTTGGCCTAGAACACAGGAGCAGTGAGTGCAGTGCATTACAATGAAGCTTCTTAGCCCAGGCCTGTTGGCAATGCTTCTGCTTTGTCTTTGTGCTCGCTTTTTTCCCTGGAGTCTCCTGAAACCTGCACCTGTTCCCATCACAGGACTGTAAAAACTACACACTAACTTACTAGTTCAATATAGTCATTAATGTAATTGTGGGAGAATCAGAACTCATAAGAAACTAAGAACTCTTCCATCCACGCACACAAAACATTTTATTAATGTCACATTTGGGTCAAGTTTATTAAAGAAACAGACTAAGTAAGAGCCCTGCCATGGAGCAGCTATGGGCTCTGCCAGCCCAGGGTTTGCATTTGAAGCATAGGATTCAGTGTTCACAGTTAATCACAAGACAAATACTACTTTGAAGGCCATATTAAATATATCAGCAATCTCAGCATTGCAATACTTACCATTAACTCCAGGCCTTGTTCTTCT
The DNA here is from genome assembly GCA_004024805.1 of Geosciurus inauris. Taxonomy (NCBI): domain Eukaryota; kingdom Metazoa; phylum Chordata; class Mammalia; order Rodentia; family Sciuridae; genus Geosciurus; species Geosciurus inauris. The sequence goes on from PVHX01002207.1 coordinate 145,938, forward strand.
ATTGTCATACATTTGAGTGTGGAGTCAAACTGAGACGACTTAATACTATATCTGTTAATTTATTCCTGCATATAAGGAGCTTGTATCACAAAAAAATTAGAGGGAATTTCCTGAGGTTCTACTGATTGTGATTGATAGAACAAACATGGGACCACTTCAGGTACCATTTAGCTTTTTCTTCCCATGAGACACCCAGCCTCTTTCCCACATCATCACCACATAAAAGTCCCCAACAAAGGCTTTTTAAAAGTCACTAAAATGACCTCAAAGCCAAATACTACTAATCTTGTTGACTTTTTCACATGTCTAAGCCATTGACCTCAGGAAATCTTTCTGTTGCTCTCTCCATGCAGATCAAAGCAGAAAATGGGCAACATCAATGAGAACTGGTATGTGTGGTTAGAAGGAGAGATGATGACTGGGTTGGAGTCAAGGAAGCCCAGTCTGAGTGAGACCCTAAAAAGCTTTGCACATGTTAAAGTTTCCTGGTCAGAAGTCGGGTGTGTGGGGGCGGGGGAGAATTGGGGACTGAATCAGAGTGTGTTGGGTTCCATGCTCTCATGATTATGTCAAGGTGTGTCCTGGTATTGTATCGTAACTAAAAAGCATAAATACATAAATAAAAGTAGATTTTCCTTAAAAAAAATTGCCTGTTTGTTAAATGTATGAGAATCATTATGCTTGTTAAAAATAATAGATCTTTATCCAAAAAAAATTCCTGTTTTATATACATGATAGCATTTCACCCTGCAATTAACAATTATGCCTCTTATGTTTACCACTTCCTGCTTTATTCACAGCACATCATTACCATTTTCTCAACAATGTTCTGTATAATTTGATTACCAGATCATTCACTGATCTGGACACCCTTCACCAAATTGTTAATGTCTCTTTTAAACACTGATTTGAGTTGCTTTTAGTAAAGTTTTACTTTCCTATTGATCCAAAATAAAGTAATAAGAGCTACCACATTATTATTATTATTATTATTATATTATTATTTGTTTTACAGTAGCATGCATTTTGACATATTGTACACAAATGGAGTACAACTTCTCATTCCTCTAGCTGTACATGGTGCAGAGTCACTCCAGCCATGTATATAGGGTAATACTGTCTGTCTCATTCTACCATCCTTCCCATCCCCGCAGCCTCTCCCTTACCCTCACTCCCCTCTACACAAACCAAAAATTCCTTCATTCTTCCCTATTCCCCTGCTCCACTATGGATCAGCACCCACTTATCAGAGAAAACATTCGGCTTTTGGTTTTGGAGGATTGACTTATTTCATTTAACATGATATTCTCTAGTTCCATCCATTTACCTGAAAATGCCATAATTTCATTCTTCTTTGAGGCTGCATAATATTCCATTGTGTATATGTACCACATTTTCTTTACCCATTCATCTTTTGAAGGACATCTAGGTTGGTTCCATAGTTGAGCTATTGTGAATTGAGCTGCTATAAACATTGATGTGGCTATATCACTGTATTATGCTGTTTTTAAGTCCTTTGGGTATAGACAAAGGAGTGCGATAGCTGGATCAAATGATGGTTCCATTCCAAGTTTTCTGAGGAATCTCCATAATGCTTTCCAGATTGGTTGCACCCATTGCAGTCTCACCAGCAATGTATGAGTGTACCTTTTTCCCCACATCCTTGCCAACATTTATGGTTGTTTGTATTCTTGATAATTGCCATTCTGACTATAATGAGATAAAGTCTTAGAGTAGTTTTGATTTGCATTTCTTTAAATGTTAGAGGTGCTGAATATTTGTTCATGTTTGTTGATCAATTGTAGTTCTTCTTCTGTGAAGTGTCTTCATTTCCTTAATAGCTACTACTTTTAGTGTGTGCCAGTTAATATCCTAAATACTTAACAAGAATTATCTCTTATGATGCTCATTTAATCATTGTTTTCTCAGTATGTTAAAGAAGAACCTGAGTTGCAGGGGCCTAAATAAACTGTTAAGTAACTTGCAGCTGTTGAAGAGCCACAATACAAAATCAATTCTGACTCCAAAGTAATTGCTGGAATGCAATGCAGTTGAATGGATACCAGTAGATTGCACCACGAACATGGAATTATAGACTATATTTCTTCAGTTCTAAGAAACATTTCCCTCTACTTTTTAAAGTTCCTGGAATCAGAATGTATTTAAAGTTGATGTGGACCTCAGATTTATCTATATTACTTTGCCCTCCTCACTCCCCGCAAAAGAGCTGTTCTTAAGAAAGTGGCTCACCTTACAATTGACAGCAAAATAGATTCAAGGAAGAGCTTGACTTACACTTAATTGCTCCTAGGTCTCAACCATCTGCCTGCCTCCAGAGAGGAGAACATTGATAAAGATAATGAAAGTTCTAGTAGCTATTGCCCCCATTTGACTTGAAATACCTCAGTCCTCCTCAAAGTGCCTTGTTTTTGCTCTTGAGTTCCTCTAGTTCTCTGGAGCTAGATACCAATACTGCTCTTCTGTCCTGAAGCACAACTTATATCTCATTTTACTTTTGTTAAAACAATAGAGATCCTATTGCATCTACCCAGAGCTTTCTCTCCATGAAGTCTGACCAAGAGGCTAGGGCAGCATTCTGCCCTCCCTCCCACACCTCCATGCAAATCTTCCCAACCTGCACTAATGCCCATGCAAATTAATTCATTTTAGAGTTATCTCTGCATTATATGCTCTACCACATCATTTGATCTATCAAATATACCTGCATGTCACCAGGCTCAAGACCCTGTCCCACCCACTCTATATATTTATCCCATGTAAGCAGTCTCATTTATGGCTCCATCAGGGAAAAAAAATATCACTCTCTAATATACAATTATAATTACATCCTGAAATAGAATCATGATCCTTCTAACCAGAAATGTTCATAAAGTAGAGGAGACCCAAGAGAGGGCCTAAGAGCTGGACATTTACAATTAGGAAAATATAAGATTTTGTAGGAACAGTGTTTGGAATGGAATCATCTTAAACTTTTTTGTGCAGCATTACCTTAAAGTTAGCATGTAATAAATGAGTTCATTTCAGACATTTGTGAAAACTATAGGCAATGAAATTATGTTCCTTCATTAGGAGCCAGGAACAACCACCAAGGAAAAATGAGACTATAAATGAGGACAGGAGAAGTGAGGCCAGGGAGGCTGTGTGGACTAGTCACAGGAGATTTATATCAGTGATAGGTTGCAAGGCATACACTTATTTAATAAGAACCTCTTATGAAAAACAATATAAGGGACTGAGATAAGATGAGATGAGATGTGAAGTCCCTTGTGCTAGCACCAGGAATCATATAAGGATAGACCATTGAACAACAGCTTTAAACCTATCTTTAAAAAAAAAAAAGGAAGCAGTGACAGCAACCATTTATTGAATGTCTACTATGTACCAGATCTTATCCTGAGACTTTCTTATAGACAATTGTTTATTAAATAATAAGCTTTATAAAACAAGCTTTACTATCCTTAAGATAATAGCTAAAAAGAAATAGAAAATAGGAGTGGTGGTTGCTGCGGGAAGGAGAAGATAAAAGTTTTTGTTTAATGAATACAGAACTTCAGTTTTACAAAGTGAAAAGAAATGTGCAAATGGATGATGGTAGTGGTTGCAGAACATTAGGAGTGTATTTCAGGTCACTGGGCTGTATATTTAAAATGGCTAAGATGGAAAATCTCTGTATATACAATGTGTATGTTATCACAATTTCAAAAATTCGACAAAATATAAATCAAAGGAGAACTAAAGGGAACTATGTTTTCTAAATGTAATGCAGAACTGAGTGTGAAAACATAAGCTACACCACTGAGAAGTCCCATAGGGATCCCTATTAGATCCACTGCCACTAGGAAGTAGGGACATATGTGGTGAAACTGGGAATAAATGTGATTTTGAGGATCAAACTTTTAATTGCCCTACAGCAGCCAACACCATTCTAAAGCAGTCTAGAGAGAGGAAATTGTCCCAATTTCTAGGACTTCCAGGAAGGGACTGGTGGTCCTTTCTACAGTGTTGAAGTTCTCTGTGAGCAGATCTCATTCTAGAATTTAAAATAATATGATAAATTTTTCTTAAATTGAAATTCTGTGCTTTGTTTAAAAAACCACTGTAAGCCTTCCAGTGCCCTCAGGTAAAATTTAGGATGTTAACATGATGCTCATGGCCCTTATTGACCTTACTGACTTGGTTGACCCCATCAGCCTTGCCTTCTCTAATGAGAAGTCAGACTCTCACCTTCTCTAATGAGAAGTCCTTGAACGTGCAAGGCTTCCCGTACCACAGGATTCAATAAGGGAAACTTCCCTTCCTTTCCCTCATACCTCCTTAGACGGGATAACTCCTTTTATCCCTCAGAGCTCAGTTCAATGGTCACTTCCTCTGAGAAGCCTTCCTTAACTCCCCCAGTATGAAATTTTTCCCTCCTGGAAACTCTCCAGTGGGGCCATGCTTCTCTGTCTTTCTCATTCCACTGGGAGGGGTTATTTCACTTCTATCAGCAGCACACAGCATGGAACTGAAGACATATTTGGCATGAATGACTAGTTGTTGGATGAATTAAATACAGAGGCTGCATGCCAACTCCATGTATGGCATGACCAAGGTCCTAGGTATAGGACACAGTCCCCATGATCAAGGGACATTTAATCTGTGCAGCATTCTACTAAGTGAGAAAGAAAAGCAAACTCGCTACTGCTTTTTAAAGATAGAAAAATATCAATGTTTCTTATGTAGGAAATAAAAACCCAATCACTTTAAACCTTGTTTTCAGGTCTTATCATTCAATTCTTTAATTCATTTCCTTCTTCAAGCCCCTCAGAAAGCTTTTGAGATTTGAGGCCTCCAAATTATTTTAGGAAGTATTTGTGAAAAGATTCAGTGGGTTGACAGTTACCTAGCAAGGATCTAGTCAGGGCTAGTCAGGGTTTCCTGATGAGTAATTTCTTTACTAGGGGATCCCTTGGTAGAATACAAATAAGTTATCATAATTCCTCTGTTTGAAACTCCATTTTGGTTGACTGTTGCACTTAAGTTAAACTTCAAGCTCCTGATCCTTAGATCATGCAAATTCTAGTCTCATTCCTCGTGGACTTTCTTCTCTATCCTCTGGCCTGCTCTCCATCACTTTTCACTCTACTCCAGCAACCCTGGAAAGCCTGTTTACAGAAAAGCCTCCTCCCCATTTCCTGGTGCAATTTTCCCTTGGGTATGTTTGCAGCCTGATCACATACTGCATTCTGGTCTCTGCCCAGATATATTCTTTTTAGAGACAGCTTTTGTTTACAGCACATATAAAGGTTCCCTTCTTCCACATCAGTGAAGATTGCACTATCTTGCTTAGTAGCCTTCATTGCCACCTGAAAATGTCATATATCATGTAAAAACACTTATGTCTTTGTTTATCGTTTGTCATTTGTATCTGCCCTCCCCCACCTAATCTTTCTTGCCTGACATGACAACCACTGTGTCTCCAGCTCCAGAACGCTGCTCACAACATAATGAAAGCTTATTAAATATTGGTTAAATGGATGCATGAGCTTGTTGATATTTGTTTACTGTGTAAACTGGTTTTGGAGGAGCCATCTGTACAAATCTTCATCATTTAAGTCACTGAAAACTCTTGCACAGGCCAGCTTTAGGGGAGACAGACCTCTAATCTTTGATTTGAGCAGACTGGGCATTGAATGCTTCTTCCAGTTCCATAGCCTTGCCACAAGGTACTTAGATCTTTCGCAGTCTTGGCTTCTCCTTCATAAAATGCAGATAATAATGACTATTTCATAGGACTGTTATGAGGATGAAATAAAATTTTCTACATAATCCATGAAAACACATATGCTCCATGAAGGGAGGTTTTTCCACTAGTCCCCCAGTTCTAGATTAGTACCTTGCACTGGTAGGGTGCCTTTGCTGAATGCTCTGAATGAGCCATCAATCAAATAAATGTGCCAAAGGTCCCACAGGGGGCCTGAGACATCCCGGAGGCACAATAGCAGAGAGCTCTCTGATACAAGAAACATTGAAATCTGAAAGAGAATGTTCCTGAGGAGGAAGTTTTGCCAAAGAAATAATTAGGTTAAAAACCCATGAAAATGACAAATGGGTTGTATAAGTTATAAGAATCCTCAGTAGTGGATCCAAAAATTCCCATCCTTTTCTTTCAGTAATGTCACAGCTCTGTTTTGAAGTGTACAGAATATATTATTGTTGTTACATAAGATAGATATTAAAGCCTATAACATTCACTACCTGGACACGCATTACCTATCTAGTCATGTCCCCTAACCCTCCACCCAAGCCCCATGTCCTGTCAGATAAGCAGGCATCCTTAATTTTATCTCAAAAGTCCCTTTGGTAGTGATAGCTTGAAGCCAATGCCAGGCACCAAAGGACGCCCCCCTGTTGGGAGAATCATAAAGGCATATGGGAGGAGCTGGAATGGCCATTAAAACATCAATGCCTTTTTAAATACTATATCTAAAAACACACTGATTAATTTAGAAGCCCTTAAAACAAGGTGTGCATGAGTGTAGAACGATAATGTAGGAGAATTTTTTTTGTTGCTAAAAATAATGATAAAGTTGACTGTTGTCCCTTTAACAACAAGGTTTACAATTCTGAATACAGTTTTAGCTTTTTACAGTTTTCTCCATCTTGGATACCTCATTTTATCCTCATTCATTCCCTTCATCTTAACTTATACTTTAGAAGAAGAAAGTAGAACTGTGTTCTTTGAGAAATTACTTAATGAGAAAGATTTACAGGAAGTAGAAAAATATTTAACCACATGTACATTTAGTGTGACTCAGATGGATACCAGGCCCAGCTCTCTCTGATGTATGCATGCCATCTGGCTAAGCAGGCAAAAGAAACTATAACCTGCATTAGAGTGGTAAAGGACAGGCTGCACAGCATGGCAGGTACTGGCAGCTCTGAACAATTTTGTCATTAAATAAATATAAAGTATTTTTAAATTATTGTAAAAGCAAATCTAATATAAAATTACTTCAAAACAAAAGAGAGGAGGTTGTATCCATATGCAGACATATTTTTATGTATGATCTTAGTAGAACACTTACACTTTTGTATAATGTGTTGCAAACTTTTCTTCAAGTAGCATTTATAATGATCATTTTTGGTTATCATATAAAACATTCCATTATGTAGATAACTTATGTAATTCCTTTGTATTGATAATTAAGACGCTTTTCATTGTATTATTTTGAATAAGATAAGAATGTATGTGTTAAGATAATTTTTAAAAATTTCTGTGAATTACTTATAACTGTACAATATTCATTTTAAATAATTCATTCATTTTGTTCAATGTTTTCCTACTTTGTTCAGTGCTTACTGCAGACAGAAACACTTGCTTGGAAAGGATTTCCCTATTCCTCACATCATTCTTCGATGACCATCATCATTTCATTATATGTCATGAAACCTGCCATGAACACACTGTTAAGAAATCTCTGATACTAATATGCATGAAGATTAGAATTATTTGCTGTCCACAGTTTCTCTTTGTGATAGTTTCCTTAGGCTATCATTAAAAACCAAAAATAAACACAACTTAATTTCTCACATTTCTGAAGGCTAGGAAATCCAAGATCAAAGACCCTAACAGATGAGGTTGCTAGTGAAGCCTCTCTTCCTGACTTGCAGATGTCCACTTCTTATTATATCCTCTCATTTCCTTTCCTCTGTGCTCACAGGAGTGAAGGGGGTCTTAGGAAGACTCTCTGATTGCTCTTATTATTGGACACTAATTCAGGGTCCCACTCTTATGACTTCATTTAACCTTAATTACTTTCTTAAGAAGCCTCTTTCCAAATACTGTCACACTGAGGATTAGGGCTTCAACATATGAATTTCAAGGGACACAAAAACATCTAGTACAGGACATTGCACTCATATGCAGGAGTTTTATCCATGTTAGGTGGAATTATGACCTTGCTATTGTCTTCATATGGAGATTACATATGGATTAAGGAGATGTGTGTGAGTGTCCCAAATAGACAATGTTATGTCTCAACCCGACTGGGTTAATCAGGTGCTTAGATAGTTGATCAAACATTCTGGGTATGTCTGAGAGAGTATTTGGGGGATGAGTTTTATCATTTAATGGACAAACTGAGTGAAGCAGATGGATTTCCCTAATGTGAATGGGCCTTATCTAATCTGTGGAAGGCCTGAATAAAGCAGAAAGTTGACCCTCTGCTAAATAAAGGAAACACCTCCTGCCTGGCTGCCTCTCAGCTGGGACCTCAGTTTTTCCTGCCTTCAGACTCAACCTAGAATGTCATCATCTTTTCCCACCTCTCAAGCCTGTATTCTTTGGACTGAGTGTATACCATCAGCTCTTTTGGGTCTAAAAATTGCTGTCATGGATCTTAGGTCTTATCAGCCTCCATAATCAGTGAGCCAACTCCTCATAATAAATTGATAGATAGATAAATAGGTAGATAGATAGAAAGATAATTGCAATTTATTGAATGAATTTCTCTGAAGCATCCTGAATAATACACGCTTTCTTCTAGATGCTTTTTACAACATTTAAACATCCTCAAACTTCAACTGAAATGTTCCTTATTTAAGAAACAGCTGAGGCAGTAGCTCAAATCAAAGTAAAATTGCATGGTTCTGGGATCAACAAAATTCCGGATGTATAAATGTTCAGCTATGGAGTAGAACCATGGTAGGATTTTTTTAGATTTTGACAGATCTCTATTCAACTTTAAGTCATCCATTTAATTTTACTCATAGGAAGAGTCTCAAATTACTTCAAACACAGTGTCATAACCAGAAACAACCTCCTTAATATTCTAAGAGAAACCCCAGCTTTGGAGGTGTACAAGGCAACAAATGGATTAAGCCCTGATACTTGCTCACTTTAGGCACAAACTCAAAGAATTGTATCCTCTCCCTTTCCCAATGTAAAACACAAAGTTTTGAGAAAGTTATATATTCTATATAGATGACATAGATATGTAGGTATATGTTAATTGAGAGAGGAATGCAAGGAGATGGAGAGAAAACAGAGCATAACAACAGAAACATTTATTATACTAGAAAGAAGCATCTTTTTTCATTTTCATATTGAGAAAGAAATATTAAATTTATTCTATATTTTAGTCTGAGTACACCAAAATACCTTCCTTGTAAAGACAAGGAATGAATTTTTAAAACTAAGAGAGAAAGAGAGTTTTAAAAGCTAATTTTCCTTTCCAACTACTGCCTACAAGGAAGGTCACCTTCAGATTACTAGGTCTGGATCATCTGACCCTTTTGACTCATAAGATAAGAAGAAAAAAAGTAAAAAGATGTTAACAAAAAATGGTTGTAAAGGAAAAGCCATCAGAATAAATTAAATGGTTACTGTGGATTTAAGGGTAAAAACTGAGGCAAAACTGCTTTTTAAAAATAAATTCTCTGCTCACACCCAAAGACACACTTTGATCACATGGTCTCTGAAAAATGCACCCACAGACAAAATGCGTCAGATGATTTTAGAGGGTGACTCTGAGCTCATAAAATGTCATTCTCATTCTTTTATTGATATACAGATCATGTATTTGTTTAACAAATATTTATTAAACATTTCCTTTTCTTTCTTCCTTTCTGACATCTGTTGATGTTGGAAACACTAGAACAATCCCATCACCAGTTCTGCAGCACCCCACCTACACCCCAACAGCATCATCTAAACACATGATGATTTTCAGACCTTTTTTCTTCTTCCATCCTTCCTTTCTTCCTTTTCTTTTTTCCTTGTCTTTTCTTCTTCTTCTTTTTTTTATAAGACAGGGTCTTGCCATGCTATGTGGTCCTCTCACTAAAATTTCTTAAGTTCCAAATATGAACTTCCTATCTCTTGCCCAATAAATATGTACACATATGCATGCAAGCCGTCAGCTGGGTGGATGCCTCATTAAATGGAAACTAAAACTTCATCCACAGGAGAGCATATGAGTTCTTAAGAATTAATTGGTTCATGAAGAAGTATTTTGGAAAAGAGATGATAACAAATATATTCTGTTCTCAACAAATAGCACCCACTCACATTGCCCCCATCCTCTGTCATACACAAATACACACAATTGTGTTTTGAGGAAAATAGAGATTAGAACTTTAGGAATTAATGTGAAAACATTTTCTACTTATAAAATGTTGCCAAATTTATTTCTAAAATAACAAATCAGTGTCTTTTCTGCAAGTACAGAGTGAAAGAAAACACAGCCTTTCATAGAAATATGAGAAAGATTTGAATATTCCATTTCATCTGAGGTCTAATTAAAAGGTAGAACTGAGCTACTTCTTTGTCACTTTTAATGCAGTCATCATCGTCATCATCACCACAGCTTTAAAGGGGAGCAGTAGTTGGTACCATCTATTTTATGCAACTCTCCAGAAACATTTGGGTTAAATTTTTTTCAGGCTCACAATGTTGGAAACCATTCATTTTCCCTCCTTTCTTATTAACAAAGGTTGTGTTTAACCAGTCATAAACATTAAAAAGGGGCAGTGAGTCTTCTTTTGGCTCTGCTTGCCTATATCTTTGGCTGTGTATCAAAAGCACTAAAGCATTCAATTCTGCCATCATAATTCTTTAATAATGTGGCTTGTAGCATTGATTTCAGTAAACAGACCCTAGAGAGTCTAATAGGTTTTAGAGATTTTATGAGTTATAAATGGGCCAATGATCACGTTGTACAGAGTAACAAACGTCTCCGCCAATTTCCTTTGCTTTTCTGTGTGTGCATCTGTTCCCTGCCTCATGCAGACGTTGAATGGAAGTGGAAATGGATGATTGAGAGCTCCAGCACCTGACCACCAAGACGGGAATCTAACTGACAGTGACTGGTGACTTGGGAACTATTCATTAATTCATTAAAAATATTAATAAATAATTTGAAATAATTTATTGAATATGGACAGCTAGACACAATTTTAAGTGCTTATGATACAATGAAGAAATGAACGAAACTCTCTGCCTTTATGAATTTTATATTCTAACAGGAATAGAAAGAATAAGCCACAGTTATTTTTAAAAATTATACATTGTACATTAGAATGTGTTAGGTATAAAGGAAAGAAGATATAGAGTGAGAAGGATAGCAAGGTGAGAGGTCATCATTTTATGTAAGTTAGTTTAGGTAGACCTTATTGACATTTGAACTAAAAAAAGAAAATGGGTGAGGGATTTAGCCTTGTGTACAGAGTTCAAGGAACACCAAGGGAGCCACTTTATGAGTTTAGTATAAGCTAAGAGCAAAGTAATAGGAGAAGAAGGCAAATAACTGAAGGGGCAGGTGGGCTGTGTGGAACATACAGCACTTTGGAGGCATGGTGGGACTTACCCTCTGAGTGATACTGGGGGGTGTCACTGCCCAGATCTGAACAGAAGAGTGGCATAATCTGATTAATACTTAGAAGGATTACTCTGGTTTCGGTGTTAAGAATAGATTGGTGTGGGTGTGGGGAGAGCTGTTAGGAGACTTTTTTAAAATCTAGATAAATACAATGCTGACTCCACCAGGGAGAGGGAGACATGGTTGGACTTTGGATGTGTTTTCAAGATAGAATTTGAAAGATTTCCTGAGAGAAAGAAAGGAATCATGAATGACTCCACCTGGGTTGAGGATTGTGTGAAAGTCATGTTGCTATAAGGTGGAAGCTGTAGGTGGAACAGGTTTGGGAGGACAGTGAGTCCAGTTAGGACACACTGACCTGAAGATCAGCACATGAGATTTCCAAGTGAGCATGAACAGTGGGTAATGGAATATGTATGCCTGGAGTCTAGGAGAGAGGAATGGACTTGAGATATAAAATTGAGAATCAATGGCATTGAATCACCAACAGAGTGAATATATATATATACATACATATATATATATATATACATACATATATATATATATATATATATATATATATATATATATATATATGTCCTTTTATATATATAAAAGGACAAAGGACTGAGCTATGAGATCCACCAACATGAAGAGGCCAGGGAGAGGAGGAAGACTCAACAAAAGGAGGCCCTAAAAGAACAACTGGTGATGTAGGAAGAAAGCTAGGAGTTCTGGAAGTCAAATGAGGATAGTACAAGAAGCAGAAGAGTGAACAACTCCAAATGTTGATGAAAATTCAATTAAAATGACAAATGAGAACCAGCCACTGAATTTAGCACCTTGAGGTTACTGGTGACTATAACAAAAGAATTTAGGTGAAGTAGCTGGAGTAAAAGCCACCTGGAATTAAAGAGAGAATGGGAGGACATTAGGAACAGTGAAAATACTGTTAATGGCTATCATAGAGTTCTGGGAAATGGATGTAAAAACATAGGTGGAGGGAAATTTTTGACTTGTTTCCTTTTCTGTGTGTGCTTTTTTAACAAAGAAAGGAAAAAAAGTATGTTTGTATGCTAATGAGCATATTCCAGGCAAGAATAAAGACCAGCAATGTGCGAAAGAAGAGATGCTAAACAGAATCTTTGAGTGGATAGGAGGGCTGTGGGGGCTGAGAAGCAGACAGCTCAGGAAATTATTTTAAGTAAGACAACAGGTAGGTCATTCATGGTACCAAGGGAGAAAGCAGAAAGTGAGGATGCAGGTGTTGGTAGGTGGATAAATGTGGAAATGGTGGGCAGAGTGAGGTCTTATGTAAGTGCTTCCATTTTTTAGTGAAGTAGGGTAGTTTGAGGAAGGTGGAATTCAGGGTTTAAGGAGAGACAAAGCCCAGAAGGAATTCTCTAAAGAATTTGAGAGTGAATTTACTAGAAAAATAAGAGTGCCAGGCAGCATTAGAGGACACCTGAGGTCCATGGAAGTGAATTTAAAGAGAGGATCAAAAGAGTCAAAAAGTAGACAGGGGAGTGGTCATAATAACTGACCATGAAACCATGAAACATAAACTGAGCAGAGGAGAGAGAGACACCAAGGGGTGAAGAACAATGCAAAGGTGGTCAAACCTAGTGGGACTGGAGAACAGTTAGAATCACAGTACTAACTGCAATGAGGTGGAAAGAGAAGACACAATTGAGATGATGGAGGTATTGCAGGCAGTAATTGCAGGAAGACCTAAGGCACGCACATGGGAATGAGCCGCTCAGGTAGAGTGCAGGACAGCCCACCCGAGGAGATAGCTTCTAAGAACAAGAGTGCTGGTATCAGAAGGACCAAGTATATTTAAAGAAGAAAATAATTATGATAGGAGTAGTATTAGAGAGTTCTAGTTAGGCTGAAGCTAAAATGATGAAAAAATAAAAGGAAATGCTTTAGGGATATGAAGATTAAAGGAGCAGTGAGTGGTAGTGGGTATTATATCTAATGGCATGAGAGTCAAAGTTGAAAATTTTTAGAAAAGCAGTGAGAATGGTCTGAAAAGAGTGATGGAGAGCTAAGTAAGATCCAACCCCAGCTCTGGGCCTGGCAGGGTTATGGAAGTGAAAGCCACCCTTTGATCTGACTGTAGGGAAGGCAGCATCCTCTTGAGAGGACCAGGTTTCTGTTCCAGCAAGAAGAAAAAGGCAGTGTTCAGAAAACCTTTTCTTTCAGGTAAAAGAAACTTTGAATAAAATGGATGAATTTTCAGTGGAAGATTTTCGAAAGTTGAGGAAGAAGAAGATAATTTAATAGAAGATGTGCAGATGTTTATAGCATTAGAGTAGGGAATATGAGGAAAATTGGGTTTCTGATGATGAAGTCATATCATGGATAAAGATCATACTGAGATTATTGGGGTGAATTCAAAGCAGAGGATAGTGGTGATGTTGTGAGTGTTGGAGGATGAGGAGCAGCCATCGTTTCCTCCCTCCTGTGTTGCCTGTTTCCCCTTTATCTCGACATAAGTATTGGAGTTTCCTAGAGTCTTCTCTGGTGATCTCAATGACTGAAATACCGTCCAGGCCAGACTGTACCTCTATGCTCCAAATTAATATACTCAGTTACCTACCTAACATCAAACAGCTAAGTCAGATGTCTCTCCAACATCTCAGACTTTACATGCCTAAACTAGAACTCTAGATTTTCTCCCACAAAACATCTCACAAAACCAACTCTAATCCTTTTCATTTCAATGAGCGTCATTGATATCTATCCAGCTGGCAGAAAAAAAAAAAATCTAGAAAATGGGCTTGATTCCTCCCCTTTGCCACCTAACTGGTCTCTCCACATCCATTCTTCCTTTCCTTAAATCCATATATCATGTAGAACCAAAAATGAATATTTTAAATATAAATTGAACCACATTACTCCCTTGCTCAACACTACTCAAAATAATAGTTCCAGGTGAAAGGTAGCTGGATTTATTTAGTTTATTTATGTTGTAGAGTGGAAGAAGGCTTTGAATCTCAGCATAAAAGTGCCATAAAGAACAACGATGCATTTGACCCCCAGAAATCCAAATCCTCCCTACTCTGTCATATCAACAAGCTGGGAAAACATATTTGTTACAGTATCACCAGGGATACTTTCTTTAATCACAAATTGATCATTTCACAAGGAATTGATAGGCAAAAATGAAAATATTTACTAATATCCAGCATTTAGGAGGGTGTAAGAAAATAGGCATTCTTGGGAGGGAACAATTTTAAATTGAAGTCATTGTGAAAGAGAAATTCAGCATAATCTTTCAAAAATTTAAAAATATGTAATAAACAACTTAATTATGACACATGCAGAAGTGTCATAACTAGGATATGAAAATGTGCAGTAATATTTTTGTTATGAAAAAAAACAAAAACAAACCCCAAAAGTTAAAAAAAAAAGTCAATCAATAGGTGACTGTTTAAAAAAAAAGATTGTATATCCATAAAATATAGTGTTATGTAGCTTTTCATAAGAATGAAATAATCTGTGAGTGCAAGTGCTGATATATTTTTAAGTAAAAAAATAAGGTACAGAGCATAATACAAATACAATCCCATTTATATATGTGCATCCACACACATAAATGTTTATGTATTTGCTCCTAATTTTGAAGGAAGCATAATAAACTGTTTAATAATGATGCTCCTTGGGGAGAGTGCCTAATTGCCTCAGCAAGATAGAGAAATGAGTGTGTATGTGCGTGTCTGTAAAATATGAAACTTTTCTTTTTAATAAAAAAATCATTAGGCTATCTAGGAATGAATTATAGATAACTTAATTTATGCATTTCTCTATATTAGAATACAACAACTAAATGCTCTATAATCTATTTTTTCTGTATTGGGGATCAAATCCAGGGCTTTGCACATGCTCAGCAAGTGCCCATCACATACTCAGCCCTTAAAGACTAAGTTTAAATAGAAAAAATCTGACCTTATGATTGACAATTAAAATTATTTAAAATCTCTTTAGTGGTTCCCCCTTATATCAAAATCTAATCCAGGCTTCTTACCATGGTCTGGATCCTAGACCCTATATGATCTGGGCTTTGTCTACCACCCTTTACCATTCTTCCCTCCTCCTCAACAACATTCACAGATATTCTTTTAATTTCTTAGATACATCATTGTATTAGTGCCTTGGGCCCTTTGCACCTGCCACTCCTTCTTCCAAGGGTATTCTTCCCCTGACTCTGTATGGCTAACTCCTTGTCCTGTGGGTCTTTGTCTGAATGTCCTATTCATTATAACTAAAGATGTTGCCTCATTTCTAATTATCTCAATCTGGTTCAATTCCTTCATATTACTCTATAATTCTTTTCTTTTTGTCTCTTACACTTTTTGGTCTTTCATTAGAACATAATCTTCTTGAGGATAGGGAACCATGTTTCTTCTGTTCACTTTTGTACCTATCTCCAGTTCCTAGCACATAATAGGTGTTCACTGAACAGGTGGCACAGCACTATAACTTATCATCCAAGCAGGAACCTGTACAAGAAAGAAAATGGGAGCTTAACAATGCTTCTAGACAACATGTCTGGAAAGGAGAATCCAAGATGAGTTTAGAAGTTCATTCAGCCATCTATCCACTGATGGACACTTTGATTCCATATCTGTGCTATTGTGAGTAATGCTGCAATAAACATGGGAATGCAGATGTCTGGTTGACATACTGACTTTTTTCCCTTTGGAGATATACCACATGGTAGGATAGCTGGATTATATGGTAGTTCTATTTGTTATTGTCTTTGGAGTGTCCTCTAAATTATTTTCCATAGTGACTGTACTAATTTGCATTCCCATCAACAGCAAAAACTTGGACGAACTTAGAGAACATTATATTAAGTGAAATAACCCAGACACAAAAAGACAAATGCTGCATTTACCACTTGTATGTATAATCTAAAAAAGTTGATCTAATAGTAGAGAGTAGAAAGGTAGTTATGAAGGGCTCAGGTGAGTTGGGAGTGGGGGACACTGGGGAGATGTTAGTCAAAGGATATAACATTTCAGTTATGCAGAAGGACTAAGTTCAGGAGGTCTAGTGTAAAACATGAAAATAGCTAATAATATAGTGGATTCTTGAAAAATGCTGAGAGTGAATGTAAAGTGTTCTCCCTACAAAAATAACTGTGAGGTAATGCATTCATTCAGTTATTCCGCAATGTATGTATACTTCAAAACATTGTATTATTATACATAGTGAATACCTACAATTTTATTGGTCAATGTAAACACATATACAATATAAAATAAAATCATCAGATTCTTAACAAAGGTTCCAAAAACATACATCTGAAAAATGACAGCCTCTTTAATAAATGGCACTCGGAAAACTGAATATCCATGTGTAAAAGAATGAAACTAGATCCCTATCTCTCACCCTGAACAAAAATCCATTCAAAATGGATCAAAGAACTAGGATTTAGACCAGAAATTTTGCAACTGCTACAGAATTAAATACAGGGACACACTTCAATATATAGAAACAGGCAATGACCTCCTGAATAAGACTCCTATAGTTCAGGAAATAATAGAAAGAATCAATGAATGGGATGGCACCAAACTGAAAAACTTCTGTGCAACAAAGGAAATAATTAAGAGTGCAGAGACAGCCTACAGAATGGGAGAAAATTCTTTGCCTGCTATTTTTCCAACAGAAAATATCCAGAATATATCAAGAATTCAAAAACCTCAATACACAAACCAAACAAATAACCCATTCAATAAATGGGCAGATGAACTGAAGAGACACTTGAAAGAAGAAGTACTCATGACCAACAATTGCATGCAAAACTGTTTTCAACATCTTTAGCCATTAGAGAAATGCAAATCAAAACTACATTGAGCTGGGAGTTATGGTGAATGCCTGTAATCCCAGTGGCTCGGGAGGCAGGAGGATCCCAGGTTTGAAGCCAGCCTCAGCAACTTAGCAAGGCTATAAGCAACCTAGTGAGAACCTGTCTCAAAATTTAAAAAATTAAAAATTAAAAAAAGGCCTGGGGATGTGGCTCAGTGCTTATGCCCTCTTGGATACAATCCCTGGTACCAAAAAAAAACAAAAAAAAAACCTACATTGAGATTCCATCTTACACCAGTCAGGTTGGCAATCATTAAGACTACAAATAATAATAAATGCTGGCAAGGATGTATGAAAGAAGGAACTCTTAGACACTGTTGGTGGAAACCTAAATTGGTACTGTAACTATGGAAATAAGCATGGTGTTAACTTGAAAAATTGAAAAGAGAATTACCATATGATCCCACTATAAACACCTCAATATTTATCTAAAAGAATTGAAGTCAGCATACTTTAGAGGTACATGCATACCTGTTTATCACAGCACAATTCATAACAGCCACGTTATGAAATCAGCCTAAATATCCATTAAGAGATAAAGAATATGTGGTATATTCACATGATGGAGTTTTATTCAGTCACAAAGAACAAAATCAGGTCATCTGTAGAAAATGGTAGAACTAAAGAACATCACGTCGAACAAAATAAGCCAGACTTAGACAAATATATTTTTTCTCATATGTGAAATCCATGGGGAGAAAAGGTAAAAAGGATTTAATGAAAGCAGAATGGAAAGCATTAGGGCAGAGGAAAAATATCAAGGGAGCAAGGAGGAGAGGGTAAGGGAAAGTATTGGAGAGTGAAATTGATCAAGTTATGTGCATGTGTAAATATGCTTCAGCAAAACCCACTATTGTATATAATGAATATTGTATAATTAATATTAAATAACTAAATAAAATATAAAAGATAACAAGTTTATTCACCCTATCAAAAGAAATACTTGTTGAACACATGCATGAATGATCATTGATAATGTAAAGTGTAATGATTTCATTAGGAAAAAATAAATGGCACAAAATAGGCCAATATTAAGATCTTGTTTTTAAAAAAGTAGTTTCTTGAGCTCCTTTTTTCTTCCTTTTATGCTCTTTCTTTTTCCTTCTGTCCCTAAATAGGAGTAGTAAGATTTTGAATTTACCATTTAAATTGACCTTCAAATTTAATTTAGCCAGATAATCCATAGGACCTGTCTGAAACTATAGCTCTTCTCTCACCTCCAATTGTCTCTTAACCACATTTTACTGAAAAATAACACAAGCAAATAGCCCTCAGGAAACATTCCTAACTTAGGGAGGGGCTTTGTCAAGGCAGAATTCAGAACCAGTTAAATATATTGCCAATTTCCCTGTAAATTGTGATAACTAAATTAATGGGAATCAATTTTATTTCTCACTGCTTGGCCAGAATAGATTACAAATCAGTAAGGATTTCATCACATATGGGTGATAATCAATCTTCCTAAATAATTCAGCTTCCCACAATGGCCTGGAACTCTACCAGTTTATTGATGCTGTTGTGCCAATGTGCAAGCACACACACTGAATGAACAGTAGCCTACAAGAATATGATTTTTGAAACTCCAAGATGCTCCAACCACTCAAAAGGACATTTATATTCCTTCCCAAATCTGAGGTACAGTAGCATGAGTTGGATGAGCCTAAGTTCAAACCACACTAAAAATATAACTGTAGAATTACTTAACCTTTTTTCCTCACTTTCTTAGTTTTCCAAATGAGGTCAATTGTTTCAAACTTGGGGATTTATGGGGGTCAAATTGAAATCAGACAGCAAATATTGTTACCCAAATAGCAATAACCCCAGTGCATGTATTGAATGTTTGATAAATGTAAATTTCTTTCACCTTTTAAATTTCTTTCACCTTTTAAATTTCCACCACCACATTCCACAGGAGACCAGCATGCATTTCCATGGGGCATGTGGACCTAAGCTGTGTATTTAATCTTTCTGTGACACTGTTTTGCTTTCTTGGTGCTGCTTTCATGCTCCCTCCACCCTTATTTGTGAGAATAACTCCAGCTTCCAGACACATGATGTTCTGACAAGCATATCATGCTTGTGCAAGGCACAGTTTTACATTTTTTACTTGATCCTAAGAAGTAAGGGATTATCCACTTTGTCTTTTTATGACAATGAACTATACACACACACAAAAACTTCTCTCTCATCTTCAGGAGGTGTGAATGACTTACCTGAGAACTTGGGATAGGGTAAAACTCAAGGACGGGCTATGAATAATGGTGTAAGGGCCAAAGGCAAGATGTGGGTCAGGATGGATACACAGTACAAATGTCTATTGGTGCTGTCTGGTAAACACAACCACATAAACTACAATATGAAGATAATTTTTAAGATCATGAAATATCCATGACATCAAACCACACATATCAATAGGTCCTGCTTCAGCAAGTCCCACCAAGTTCGTAGATGTTGACCTTGTTGCAAACCCATGCTCACCATCACAGCTGCTGTGGACCTCTTCATGTCAACCACTTTGACCATAGGTCTCAAGTAGAAGGGAAATAATTGCATTTTTTATCAATATTCCAAAAGGATAGATTAGTCTTTTCTTTTTACAGCACATTGGGCTAGGTTGATATCACTGCTATATAAATGGTACAACATCAATCCTGGGTCCCACAAAGCAGTTTAGGAATTGCAACTCTCTGGAGTTTACAGGTTGGTGGCAGTGTTGACTTCCTTCCTCTACACCACTTCATTTGAAAACCTGAGCCCAGTCCTTTAGAGTCCCTCTAGCAGTCAAGTTTCATATCCTCGTGCAAGTGGGACTTGCACTCTCCATAAATGACTCCATTATCCCAGAACTCTGAGCCAGGCACACAGATTGGCATTAACCTGTTTAAATTCTTACTACCCAAAACATCAACTACAAAACATTTAAACTCTACAATGGAAATAATGTCAAAATATGAATCTTGTCCAATGTCTTTGCAATTCTCCTAATTTTTATGCAAAAATAATGAGTATAATTAGTAACCGGTATTTGAAGTTTCTCTTTGTCTATGTAAAGCTGTAGCTCAAAATATTTTAGTATCTTTTCTTTCCTTGAGCAATGCCAAATGAAGCATTGCAAATTCAGTTTTACTCACAACAATTTTTTTAAAAATCCAAAAGAATATAATTACTCAAATTCAATTTCATAAACATCATGACTGCTTGAAAAAAAATGAAAAATAATTACGAAGACTCACTGATATTTTTTGGCTAAAAAATAAACTAGGCTAAAGCATACACGTAAGTGCATTTAATGTGAGTAATTTGCTATAAATATTGTACATATTTATTTTCATAGAAATTTCCTGACCTGGATCCCCTTCTTAGTTATAATTAGTTAGGAATAGTTAGAGGCTAAACAAAGTGTGGGTTATTCCTTATTTTATTTTAAAAGTGGCAGAGTTACGTCAGATCACCTGAGAAAATGGTATTGTTTCTTTTCATTCTTGGCTCCATTGATTTTCCAGTCTTTCACCATGTCTCTCTTGACACAAGGCCTTTCCCTTTCATAGGCTGTATTTGTTGCTGTGACAAAGTACATGACAACAACTTAGAGAAGAAAAGATTTATTTTGGCTCACAGATTCAGAGGTTTCAATCCATATCAGCTGGCTCCACTGCTTTGAGCTTGAATGTAAGGGAGAGCATCATGGTAAAAATGGGGGGGGGGGGCGCGGCTGGGATAAGCTATAGTCCCCAATGACACACCTCTAGTGATCCCTCTCTTTCAAACATGCCCCACCTGACTACAGTTTCCACCACTTCCTACTAATTCATTCAGCTATTGATGGAGTTGTCCACTAATGAGGTCAGAGGCCTCATGATTCAATCACTTCCACAAAGTTCCACCTCTACACTGCTGCATTGGTTACCAAGTCTTCAACACATGAATTTTTGGAGGACATTCCAGATCCAAATTGTAACACAGACCTCTTGGTTCCCCTTCAAAACACATAAAATTTGTTCATCTCCTTTAATTAATTATTTCTCTTTGAAGTCCTCTATGTATGGAATAAACACCTCATATTCATTCCTCTCACCTAAAATTTTAACCCAACACATGAAGGAATCAATCATACAAACATGAATTCTAATCTATCTCTACAGTTTTTTCAACCTATAATGATTCCTTGATTAAAGTATCAACATCTCTGAGTCTGTTTCCACATCTTTTAAATGATTATAATTCTTAATCCATAGTGCTCCTGAGAAGATTGAATAGGTTGGTATACGGAAAACCCTAGTGTGGTGCTGCCAGTCTCTAAATCTGGACTAGGGAGGGCTCCAGGGCCCTAAAAGCCTCCAGGACTCAGGTCTTGAATGCTACTGCAGGTAGTGGTAAGCCCTCTTTACTTCAGTCTAGCACAAGAAGCTATAAAATTAAAGGTGATGATGGCTATCCTTAACCCCCTGGTGGCAAGCCCATTGACCAAGTGTGTTGCCTCCCTCCTTGCATGGTTTATCAGCAAAGATCAAGTTTTCTAAAGTTTTACACACAGAGTATCACTTAGCACTAACTTTTATATACCTTTATTCTATTCAGGATATTATAGAAAGAACATGCATTTCTAAAACAGTTTCTATTGTTTATCTATTGCTGGGTAAAAATTAACCATCACATTTAGAAACTTAAAATAACTAAATATCATTTTTTGTCATGAATTTAGGAACAGCTTAGGTAGGGACCCTTGTCCCAGAGTTTCTCATGAGGCTGCATTCAAGCCATGAGCTGGGGCTGTGGTCTAACCCGAAAGCTTGATGAAGGGAGGATTGAGGGAGATTTGCCTCCAGTCCTCACTTCATTGACCAGAGGCCTCAGTCCCTCACCAGGAAGGCCTCTCCGCAAAACACTGCAGCTAGATTTTTTTCAGGGTAAGTGATCTAGAAGAGAGTGAGCCAGGCATGGTGTCACATTCCTGAAGTCCTGGCTACTTGGGAGAATAAGGCAGGAAGATTGCTTGAGTCCAAGAGTCAGGGCCAGCCTGGCCAACATAGCAAGACTGTCTCAGAAATAAAC